>LPNX011049484.1:309916-438226 GCA_001517045.1 Pseudotsuga menziesii
GGGGTTGATTATTCTAACAAGCTTCCATTTGAAAGGGAAGGTAAAACCATTTTACCTAAACCTTTTTCACATGATAATGTTTCCATTAATGTTTCATATTTAGGATCTGAAGCATAGGACCAAGTTGACCCAGTTCTTGGGATTGAGGAAGAAGTTCAATAAGATCTTGATCCAGATCTAGTCCCTACTCCCAATACTAGTTATAAATGGGCTTAAAAGGTTATTAAGGCTTCTAGGAACATGGCTGGAGAGTAATATGACATGAGGAGATAAATATCTTAGTTTCAAAAAGAGAGCCTTGCGTTCTGCCAAGAAAATCCAATTCTCCCAAATAGGTGCTACAAACTCTCAGAGATATGCTTCATGATGGTAAAGTATAATCAATAATTTTTCTCACTAAAGAACAAATTAGATCATGTCACTCTTCCTCTAGGAAGAAGAGACAAAGGAAACATTTATTCTCCTATCTTTCATCATATTGGAATAAGGTGGAGAGGTTCACATCAACAGTACTAGTAAACTAGTGCACACAAGGACGTTCACACTACATTACTTTTCCACAGAGATGCAGATTGCATAAATATTTTCACAAGTTTTTTATTCAAGAATAATTTTTCTCTTGATATGAAAGCTTGATCTTTGTTTTTTTCCTACTTAGTTTTTTTTTGTGGGGGGGGGGGGGTTCCCATGGGTTTTTCCCCATTTCCTCGGTTTGTTAAGTAGACATTTTTGTATTTAGATTGTATGGGTGATCTTTGGTCTTAGTTTCCAAGGCCCAGGTTGTCCAAGTTAGGATTTAGGGGGGTGTCAATATTATTAATTAACTTTCCCTTGACCAAAATTTGTCTTTTTCTAGATTAGGAGGTCATTTCCACTTCACTAGCGCCATGGGGGACTCATTTGGGGCCCGTATGACACTCAATGTTCCTATTTGCATGAGTTTAGGATTTCCAGAGAAAAATACCTATAATTTAGTAACCCACTCTAAGTTCCACCTACAGTATTTAGAATTTGGCCCTAGCATGTATTCAGTTATGTTTAATTATGCTATGATTCCCATCAGTTATTTCACTCTCAATAATCCTAGCTCTACTTTACATGATTTGAGGGAAGTAGTGTTAGTTTTTCTAATATTATTCAAATTGATTAGAATATTTATCTAAAATAATAACCAGCATAGAAAGATGCATAAGGTAAAGTAGATACACAACACACCAATATTTTCCTCGGGGAAACCATAAAGGAGAAAACCCCGCAAACTTCCTCATAATAGTTCCATCACTAACACAATATCACAAGATGGAAAAAAACAAGTATAAGAAGTATTTTTCAACTCTGTCTCTCTTCTCCTTGTTCTTCTCTCTCTCCTCATGTGACATTGAGTCAGTGAGTGTTTTTTTAAATGAGGGAGGGTGCCTCCCTATTTATACCCTTCAAGTGACTAGCCTTCTAACTTGAGTAGGTGTATATATTACCCTAGAAAGGTCGAATTTACCTAGGGAGACTCCAAAAATACATTTCATTATACTAAATTAGGGACTAATACCCCGACGTACAATTGAGGTTGTACTCAAGGACCATGGACAATTTTGGAATCCTGAAAGGAGGGAAACACATATCTGGTTGCGGTACAACAACACACAATTATAATATACATCAGAATATCTTCTGAAGTTACAAATATAATAACACTCTCTCTTAAATAGGAATGTATTCTCTCTCCACAATCATCAACACATCTATTCAAGTCATGATCATAGATTCATCATCATAGCTGCTTCCATAGTCCTAGCTGCTTCCATAGTCCTCATCTTGTCGATCATTGAATAGTGACATATGTCGAATATATTTGTCATTGAAATTTTCTATAGAGTTAGCCATGTTTCATGATGGGTGTAGCCCTAGTCCTCATCTAGGTATTCATCATATCCATAAGTAATCCATCATGTAGGTACATCCTAGGACCATGCATTACATTTCCACTACAATCACCTACATCTTATGTAGTCATCTCATCATATCGATATCATCTCATCATAATACATGGAGTACAACCCAAATGCATATCACAGACTGCATGTGTTGTACTAGCATAGAAGCACTCCATGACTCATTACATCACCAAGACAACCTGCATCTTCCACTATGCAAGAATTACCTAGGATCACACCAAGTGCATTACATGTCACATTCAACATGCGTTCTACAAACATAGGAGCACGGTGCATGCCAGGACTGGTTACGTCTCAATGACGACCTACATTTACCAATATGTGAGAACTTCCCAGGAACACACCAAGTGCATTGTGACCTCTCCTCATCTCCAACATGGGAACATACATAAGGATAGATTATGTCCTAGAACAACTTGCATACCACATCAGGACTTTTACGATCAAGGACAACCTCAAGGACTTATTACATCTAAGCAAAACCTATGTATCATGTCAAGACTAATTACATCCAACGAAAACCTTTCAAGACCGATTACATATAAGGATAACCTACGTACTACGCCAAGACTGATTACATCTGAGGACAACCTAACATGACTAATTACATCTAAGAACGACTTGCGTACCACATTAGGAATTTTATGTTCAAGGACAACCTGTATACCTTCCCATGTGAGATCTCACGCATCTATGTATTTTGGTATCTCATCATATAAAGCATGGGAAAATGAGAAGACTCATTACGTCACCAAGACAACTTGCCTCTCTAACCATGAGATAACTCGTCAACTCGTCACTCCCTCTTTCTAGGGACCTTGTTCTGGATCACACCAATTCTCTCTCTGAAGTACATGTACTTCACTATGGCTAGAATCTTGGTTAACACATAAACTATCTGCTTGTCCATCGCTATGTACTGGAGCTTCACTACTCCTCTCTGCACCATATCTTGGATATATTACTACTTGATATCGATATGTTTTTACTTGTCGTGAAACACTGGGTTCTACGAAAACTTCACGAAACTATGGTTGTCACAAAAGATACAAGTCACCTCTATCTAGAGATCAAACAAATAAGATAGTAGCTTTTGAAGCCATACTGCCTCACAATTGGCTGAGTAAGCTGCAACATACTATGCCTTAGTTGTACTCAGTTCCATGTAGGACTGCTTCCTACTAAACTAGGAGATTATGTCGGATCCCAAACTGAAGCAGCATCCAGAAATACTATTCCTATCAGTGGCACTACCCACCCAATACGAATCAACATAACCATGCAAGTTAATGTTCTAATTCACATCATACTTGATCCCATAATCAAATGTACCCTTCAGGTATCTTAATACATGCTTTGCAGCCATCAAGTGAGCATGTCTCGGATCCGTCAAGAACTGGCTTAGGGTGTTTACAACAAAGCATATGGCTGGTCTTGTATTCATCGAGCACATCAATGACCAATCATCTTACGATACATTGTGGAATCAACCAAATTTGATGAAGCATCACACAGTCAATTCAAGTTCGATTCCATAGGTGTGGCTATCGCCTTATAATCTGGTATTTTTAATCCCTTCATAATCTCCACTATATACTTTCCTTGACTAGGGAAAATATCATTTGATCTCTACCACACCTCCAGGCCTAAGAAGTATTGCATCATCCCTAGGTATTTCATCTCAAATTCAAAAGCAAGATTCCATCCTTATGTATCATGTCATGGGTTCCTATTTCAATCTGTACAAGGATTTCTTCAATTTGTACACACGATTCTTCATGTCATGTGTCAGAAATCCTAGTGTATGCTCCACATACACTTCCTCTTTGACTACACCATTCAAGAATATTGTATTTATGTCCATTTGGTGTACCTTCCATTTCATTAGTGCAGCCAATGCAAGTAGATATATGATGGAAGTGTATCTTGTTACGGGTTCAAATGTCTCCTCATAGTCTATGCCTTCTTTCTGTCAGAAGCCATGCACAACAAACCTTTCCTTGTTTTTTTCAATGTTGACATCTACATAATTATTGATCTTGTAGATCGAATTTGAAGTTACAACAAACTTCCCTTCTGGTCTTGGAGCTATCTCCCAGACATCATTCTTCATAATCGACTTGTACTCCTCGATCATGGCATCCTTCCATTCTTTTGTTTTAGTTGCTTATTTGTAGTTGGAAGGTTCTTTGTCAATGACGTCATATAGAAGGGACACATAGTTTTTTTATGGTTTATGTATTTTCCTTTCTCTATGCATCCCATCTGGAGTTCCATACCTTTATGCATCCTGTAATAGCTCACGTGCCCATGCTGGTTTTATCATGAGGGATTTCTTCTCGGGAAGTGTTTCTACAGTCTCTTGTGGTTTTTCCATGTCATGATCTTCATGGTATTTTGTATTTGTTTCTTCCATTTTCGTATCTCAAACTCTATTTCCTTTAGGTTATTTAACCTATTCAATAGGTAGCTTTCTATATATGGAGTATGTTGAGTATTCATTGAAATTTTACGTCTCTGTTGATATCGATCTTCTTGAATTTTCTATATGAACCATCGTCACTTATTATTTGGAAAAAGTCCCATTGTTATTTTTTTGTAGGTGATTGTATGTGATATTTCCTGCAAATTTAGTAGCATGGTTAGAAACTATTGATCATTTTCAAAAACACATTAATAGTGACAAATTATAATGCATAACGACATATGTCACACAATCATGCAACTATTTCAACTCATACAACATTCATACATTTCGTGTATAAATATGGTAACTTTTTAGATGCCTTACATATCTACCATAACATTATTAAGAGTGTGAACTACTCCCAATATGTCAAAAAAGAGGTTTCATTCTAGAGAAGTAGAAATGGATTGTTGTACAACACCATAGGCTACTTACCCATGACATGCAAGTCAGTAGTATATTGTTCATAAATGTAAACAAACAAGCATAATACATCAAATAAATAAATATGTACATAATTGAACAATAACATTTAAGTAACTAGATATATAGGAAATGATAATTTAATCACTTATCTTTGTTTGTTTGGTTGGTGGACTCTCTCTTGATCCTTATCTCCTTGCAAGAATAGCTAGAGTATTTGACATTGTGTTCTACTTCATCATCTGATTCTGGGAACCTGTGTCTGTATTTCTGGAAATCCTGATACTTCTTTGCTTGCAATTAATAGTTATCTATAGTGCACATATTCAATCCTCCGGTTCCATAGTTCACTTGCTTCTATGGATTCATTAACCAATGCTTGTTCAGGTTATCCCTTCAACTTGCACAAGCCTCCTTCTTGCTCTCCAATTATCGTTGCATCATCAATTTTATTTCCTTTTTGAAACATTAGGACTTGGTCATATACAAATGCAGCTCTTAGTCCTTTTTCACATAGTACTGATATGGAGAGGATATTCTTCTTCAATACTGTAACTTATAGCACATCTTTCATCTTTAAATAGTTCTTGGAATCTTGATTTTATGAAGCTTCTCCACTTCCTTTTATGGGTTATTTATAATTGTCCCCAATATTCACCTTGTGAGGTGACTCATGCTCAGACATATTGACGAATGATTATTTCTATCCATTCATATGTTTTTATTCCACAATATCCACAAGCCAATCATTGATTCCATGTGAGATAGTTCCCATGAGTGCTGAGATTAGGACATACTCTTCATCACTTGAAGAATCATTTATTTATTTTCTGAACATTTTATTTGTTGGTTCATCGTCTTTAGTAGTGTGAGCATGATGTATTTTCTTATTGGACTTCTTTTTGAAGGATTCTTTGTTCCTGGGACAATATCTGCAGTAGTTTCCCTTATCATCACAAGTGTGGCATCAAATATTGGAAGTATCTTTTATAGACTTCTTTTTTCTTTTCTGGTGATGTTCCTTCCTCTTGTTGCGATGGTGGTTCTCTTTATTTCTTTTGGTTTGAGATGTTAGATATTGATCTTCAACTACTCCCATCTTCTCTTCTCTTGTTATGAGTCGAGCTTCTTTTTGTGTGCATTGAAAAAATACCATCTTCCTTCTTTCACATATTCCTTGAATGAATGAATCCCATGATCTTGGGAGACCATTCAAGGTGGTCATAACAATATATCCTTCTTCTACATTTTATTTGATTGCTTCAAGTTGTTCCTTGATTTGAGAAACCCTTGTGAAGTAGGCCTGCATGGTCTATGAGTTTTGTATCTTCACATTCTTTAGATGGTTCCTTAATGCCATCTTTTGAATGGTGTTCTTTCCTTTGAACAACTTTGTCAAAGGATCAAACACTTCCTTTAGTGTATTTAAAGATGACCCATGGGGGATGAGGTGATCCTTAATAGAATATGTAATAATCCTCTTGGCCTTAACCTAGTTATTCTTATGAATATCCTTAGCCTCAACTCCCTATGGCTCTAGAAATTCCTTACGGATATACCAATCCAAATCATTTTCTTCAAGGATCAGGGAGATATTGTACTTCCATGCTCAGAATTTATCACCTCCTTCAATCTTATCATCAATATGGGTGTGATGAGTCATTTTGAAATGAGAACCTCAAATGGAAATAGTAAATATATAGATCTTACCAGTTTGAGATTCCCTACCTGGTTTTGTAGATGGTTAAGCTAGATTTTGTTAAAGAATCCCTAGTTTTCCAAACTTGGAGCTTTGTAATTCTCTATGGATAGAAATATGTGCCTCCTTGAGGTGATTTTCTCAGTAAGGTCCTTTTATAAAAGCTGAGGTGTGAAGCCTTTTAAACTTAATGCCCTATTTTCTCTTGACACTAGTGTCTAGGTCAACAATGTAACTTCTTCAATTTTGATTATGGTTCTACCAAAATATGCACCCTCCTAGGGAAAATTAGATTATCCCTCTTTTCTTGATGATATGTGGAGAGAAGACCTTGAACTAGGAATCCCTAGTTGATGTTGCTGCATAGTGTCTTCTTTGAGAGAGGATCCGATACCATGTTAATTTTTCTAATCTTATTCAAATTGATTAGGATCTTTATCTAAAAGAATAACAAGCACAAACAAGATGCATAAGATAAATCAAATACACAAGACATATAGATTTTCCTTAGAGAAATCGTAAAGGAGGAAACCCCGCAAACTACATCATAATAGTTATGTCACTAAGAAAATATCAAAAGATGGAAAAACCCAAGTATAATAATTCTTATGCAACTCTCTCTCTCTCCTCCTTTTTCTTCTCTTTCTCCTCATGAGAACTTGAGTGAGTGAGTGTGTGTATAGTAAGGGATGGATCCTACCTATTTATACGCTTCAAGTGACTAACTTTATAACTTGACTAGGCTGACATCTTACCCTAGTAGTGTCGACTTCACCTAGGGAGACTCCAAAAATACTTTTTAATATATTAAACTGGGGACTACTGCCCCGACTTACAATGAAGTTTTTACCTCAAGGACCATAGACAATAATGATATCCCAAAAAGAGGAAAACACATCTCCAATGGGGGTACAACAACATACAATGATAATATACATTAGAATATATTCTAAAGTTATAAATACAACAAAATATAGGGCTCCTTTGATCACCTAACTCAATCAGTTAATTGGTTGTGAACTAATTCAGTGAGTCGAAGCTTCACTACTGAGCTCTAGTGGTTATTTTCCCACAATGAGTTAGCTTCAGAGTCAGTCCAGGTTGGTATATTCAAATCCTGTCTTAGGAATTTGAATTCTCCATTTTGTAACACCATTGTATTACACATTATTCACTGATTAATGGATGCAATTATATTATTCCAATTTTTTCTCCATGTGTGTGTAGATTTTCCATGAGTAATTTATTAGTCTCTACTAAATTATTCTCTCTCTTCTGCAGCCTTCTTTTCTCATTGAATTCATCCATGCCTGAAGATCATATGCTTCAAAAAATTTTAAAATATGTGGTAGTTCATCTACACTCTTCAGGCCAGTCTCAAACGATTGTCTCAATGTCTTCATCAGTTAGAAAAAACTCACTAGCCAACCATTGGTTCTCGGGGTCTTTTCACAGTTACCCCGGTAGAAAATATGATTATATTGTGAAACCTCTAGACAACTTCCACAACAATACTTGCTTAGTTCCCAATGTGATGCCTCAATGCAACAATATGTAGGTAAAACTCAATGTTTTTCTCCTTTCCCCATTGTGGATTATCCTTCTCAAACCATAGGTCCTAGCATCACATCCCTTGACATGAAACAGACACGTCCACCCCCTGGTAGTTTGGTTTCTCATATGATGCGACAAATAATATCAAAATTAATAGCCACAAATAAGAAAAAGGATTACCTTTCTCCTGAGAATCGATGGAATTTGCTAACAATTCATTCAGTAGGTAGGCCAACCAATTCATATGGAGACCCACAACACACTATTTTGTTGCATCCATGGTTCTAGTAGTACACTGATTCGGTCACATCTTCCTGAGCATCTTGCTTTATAGCACTTTTGTTATGAACTGAACAACAGTGTCAATGATAGAGGCAATGGAGAATCCCCTCTTATCTTTGGTTAGGTCATATTTGTCCTTCATCTGGTTGACTAGGACTGAGTATTGCTCCTTTTTGACAAAGAATGGTGAGGGGTCAACCCCTATAAGAGTTCATTTAGTTATTGAAGCTATCAGGTCGAAATCCACTAAAATTCGTCGATCCAACCAAAGGAAACCTCCATTAAAGAAAACCAATAATTGTTTCATGAACATATTAACTTCCATCATGCAAACAAAATGGGGCATGTGCATCAATGATAGTATTCCTGACTTCTCCAGTCCGCATGCCCATTCAATTGGAATGAGGTGAATAGGTCCTTCTTTAGTTTCTTGCATAGAGGTCATGTACTGCGACATGTCAAGTTCAGGAAACTTTCACATATCATGGTCTATGAATCCCATATTCTTTAAATTCAGAATTTTTTTTAATAATAACATGGACGCCTTTTGGGATGGATGGCTTAACCATCGGATACTTGTCATTATTTCCAATATTTATGCTAGGAGAATCATCTTTCCTATGGTAAATGTATCTATAAAATAAGGTCGATGAACTAAATTGTGATGCTTCGACATCATGGTATCTTGAACTCTCTATTGAGGTTTCTCGAACCAATTTTCTTCTTTCTTGATAGAACAACCGGAACTGGTCATGACACAAATTTTGGAGGTTCTTCAACAATGAGCATGGTAGAGGGAACATCCATGCCAGATTCTTAAACGATGTTAGTGACCAATAAAAGGATTATCATAATCAATCAAATGTCTTCGACTTCAAAGGGGTTGAAAACATATGGCTCAGATCAAGAAATTATTCAATGGGATACACATGAATGAATAAACTTCTGCGCGAAGATGAAAATAGGTTTACGCATGCAGGAAGTCGTTCACTCACATGGGTATAGAATAAACGAAAAATATGGAAACAAATTATGTCACATGGGGCAATATTTCCCATAATTCCAATAAACCGCCAATCAAACCATCACTTCATTAATCATGACTGTAAGTAATTATTATGAATTAATGGTAGATGTTAACAAAAATAATGCCGCTAAAATATCTTGTTTCCTTAATTTAACTACCCTCAAACCTCACTTGTGACATAATATCATCTTGTAACAAATGTATAGTCTATGACATCATTTCTCATGCAAAAGACACATAGTCTGCGACATAATTCTATACTTGAGACACATCTTGAAACTTGCAACAAAATAAAAAATTGCGACAAAATTTGTATATACAATACTTCAATTTTTTATTTTTTTATTTTTTTATTTTTTACTTATATTTTCAATCGAGCAAAGTGCGGCTATCTTGATAAAGTCTTATCCGACTTCCATTCACTAAGCCTTTGAAGGGCGTACCATCTAAATTATGCAATTGGACCACACCTCCATCGGTGATACATGTGACAACATATGGTCTTAGCCAGTGCATCTGATGATTAACAGGATGCTTCAAAAATTAACTGTCATACACGAGGAGAAAATCACTGGATTGAAACTATGTAAACTTAATATGGTGGTCATACCAAGCTTGTTGAAACTGCTTCTTGACATGCCGATGAGATCATGTGATAAAACGATATTATTACAACTATACCAGCTGTGATAATATTTCTTCTACTGCGCCAACATCTGTCATCTTAGTGATCACAACAATTCTGAGACTACTTACAATATATTCTAATGACATGACGGTCTCACGTCCATAAACCAATCTGAATGGAGTATGTCCTGCAAATTTTTATATGTTTTTCGATAATCCCATAATACTGTGGGTATCTTATGATCCCAATCATTCGTATGAACATTACATATCTTTGTCAATGAATTTTGCAATATCTTATTGAACACTTTGACAATGTCATTCGCTTGTGGGTGATAGGGTGTTGTCTTTCGGTGCTGAATTTGAAATTTCTCAGTTAATTTTTCAATTAGTTGATTTACAAAATATGTACCTTGATCAATTATCAAAATCTTTGGGCATCCAAATTGGTTCATGACATGGTTGAATAAAAATATAGTAGAATTCGCAGCAGTACAATCTCTTACTGCACTACTTTGTCCCATCTGGTTAATTAGTATGTCACAGTGATTATATAGCATGCACCCATTTATTTTCCTATTAGGTTAATAGGACCCAAAAATTCAATATCTCATTTATCAAATGTCTTCAAAGTTACTTGTGGTACAAGATTCATTTCATCTCATTGCCACGAATTTCCAGTTCTTTGACAAATATCACTTCTATGACAGTAGTCTTTAGCATCTACATGCAGAGTAGGCCACCAGAGTCTGGCCTGTAAAATATTGTGTATTATTTCTTTTCCTTCATAGTAGACTCCTACAACACCATCATGTGATTCATTCAGCACCATTGGTCTCTCACATTCCAAGACACGGAGACAAAGTATTTCATCTGGTCCCATCTTATAATACAATTCCCAAGCGATTAGCTGGAAATCTGCATCTTTTACAATTAATTTCTTATGTTGTGATATACTGAATCCTTTTGGTGCATATCATGTAGTCAATATATGTACAATATATCTTTAGTGATCATCAATCATCTTGGTTGCAAACAATTTTGTGCCACTGAGACTATTGTCAAGACTAAAAGTCTCTTCTCCACTTTCTAACCTCGACGGATGGTCAACTCTTGAATTCAGTCAACCTAGATTAACAACAATATCAAAATAAAATTCTTAAAATAAGAGAATCCATCTACAAATATTCCATACCAACACTAGATTATTGACCAAATGTTTCAATGAATAATCGTTTGTATGCATCTTTAAATTTCCTCCCAACAAATAATGTCAAAACTTCTGGATAGAATATACTATAGAAAGTCCTTCCCTATCAGTAGTGGTATAGTCATTTTCTGTCTTCGACAACTTTCTACTAGAAAATGCAATGGGGTGATCAAGAGCACCCTCACCTGGTTATGCAAGTATGAAACTGAGCGTGACAGATGACGCATTGACATGTACATGAAATTCTTTTTTTCCAGTCTAGAAATACCAATATAGGAGCTAAAATCATACTATCTTTAATAAAATCCAGACTCTCTTGACATTGCTCATTCCATTGGAATTTAACATCTTTCTTCAACAATTTCTGCATTGGAGTTGTAACCGTTGCATATCCTCAGATAAAATTTCTATAAACCATGTATGCCTCAATTTATTTCTCAATTGTTTAACTGTTGTTGGTGAGGATAGGTCGACAATAATCATAATCTTGGTAGGGTCCATCAATATTCCATCTCGACAGACAATGTTACGGAGAGAAATTCCTATGGCTTGGGGTACCACAATAGACAACTTGACTCTAGAAATCAATCCTTTCCAATATTCAATAGAAATTAAATGTCTAACACTAAAGGATCTGACCTCGTACCTTATTCCAGACGGTTGAAGTATATACCCGTTGAGCTTTCCAACTTCGGCTTGAATTGATAGATTACTTCCTCAACAACAAGTAAACAATACAAGCATTCTATATATCATGGTGTTAGATCTATTCTAGCATATATAATCAATAATGTATAAGCATTCGAAATAATCCCATGGATAAAATATTCATTCAAACACACATTATTGGACAGGAAAAGATATTTCTACTAATATAAATTAGAGATTACAAGATACAACCTTTGACGGCACGTCTGCGAACCGGAGAAACTGAATACCCCACTTGGGCCTCCACCACCTCAATCCTCCATCTCTCGATAACAAGATCACAAATAAAAGGAAAGCTTGGGAAGAACACACTAGTGCTCCAAGGGACAAAGGGATGCAGACTCAAGCATAAGTTCCGGCAACAATGGGCTATAGTTTCTTTGCTCTCAATTCTCTCATATGCCTTCAATGTATCATAGAGTTCCTTATATAGCTTTTCAAAAGGGTAATGAAAGGTCGAATACGAACGATCTCAAGGCATAGGGAAGGCCAAGAGTCAAATGAGTCAGATCCATGTCAAGGAAAACTCCAAAAGGATTTGGATTATGTACACATCTCAATGCACACGGTTTTAGTGGTCAAACCTGCGTATATATGCACTTATAGGTTTAAAAGTCACGTGTATCATTTTTCACATGTTTTTAGGGATGATCAAGGAAACATCAAAGGACAAAAAATGGTCCATGGGGTTTAAGGAGTCTGCAGCGGGACAGGGGAAGGCCATACAAAGTGTGATTCACCTAAAGTGGTGAAATTAGCTATAACAGATGCCCCCTAATGTGTGAGGTCAGAGGGGTCATACGATGGCCGAAATACATTATAATTCCATCCCAGAAGTGGAGTGATGAAGGATCCCAAATGGAATACCAACCACCCAATCAGCATAGTACAATAATACAACTCTACACATAATTGCAAATACATATAGCAGTCCCAGATACATAAGAGTACAATGGCCATGAATAGGCATGATACAAGATATCACATCAGTGGTCATCGCCACGTACAATATAGATAAGAATCTCCATGATGAATATATACAAAAGACCATGATCTCCATAATGGCTGAAGATATATAACAGATCAAGATCTCCATAGTGGCTAGAAATATCTGACGTTTACTGGAATCAAGTCATCAAAGCTGAAATCTCATGAACACTGGCATGATCAAGGAGGTAGCATATAAGAGATCCCACCAATATGGAAAGTCTTCTACACACACTGCTACGAGTACATGTCCTACTATGCGAATAGAGGTGTCGAGGTCAAACATAGTAGTCCATCATCTGATTACCGGTCATTAATGTATACCGTTAACAGACACGAGATCACACACCGATAATGAAAATGGGAATCAAGGTACTAGAGTGCAAACTAACAAGTGTGAATAAATGTGTTGAGGTCAAACACTTGAGAGGATCCATCGATCAAGGGACATTGATGTATTCCCATAAACTGTCGATGGCGAGAGAACCTGCCACTGATGACTGCAAGTCTCAAGGCACTCAAAATGACTCTAGACTCCAATCCCAGAATAAATGATCTGAATTCGATGGGATGAAATTTTCTAGAAGGAGGGCATTAAGGCATCCCCCATCATCCAACATGAGGTACTCAACAAGGCTATATAATGTGGAAGGAGTGGATCATAAGGTGCACGAACTAGTAACTGTACCAGGAATGGCCGACATGCAAAGTCAAGATAACTGAGGAATGGCCGACACAGGCTTCAAATTCCTTCGAACAAGACCATAACAGTGTATGGTGACTGAATAAAGGCAGCATAGACTTGATATACAAACTGGGACATCTATGTGACACAAGAGGCATCAACAGAGGCTCCATAAGGACTGGAAGCTTAACCAGTCAGTGGAGATAAACTCAGATAAATGAGTACAAATTTTAAAGTAAAACTATAACCCAACCAATGGATGTGATATACAGTGCTCTGTTCAAAGGCGACACAACTCGATAGCTACCATAGATAACATCTTTCCTTGTCCGGCTTTTTGGTTTTTTTATTTTTTGATTTTTTTTTGGACTTTTTCAGTTATTTAAAAAGCTTAAAAAAAGAATAAAATAGCTTTATAATTACATGATATGAGGAGATGAGTGTCATAAGGGAAAACAAAATAGTTCCAAGCAGCGGAACATACCTATGCTCAATGCAAGGATACATATGTAGGATATCGACACTCAGGGGAAAATCTCCTCCCGGTAAAAAGGGAATCAAGCTGCGAAGGATATAAAAAATGGCTCTGCATGTCTAGACATGAGACAAGCTCAAGCTATATGGCTGAAACGCAATGTCAGGGAAGTTGGCATAAAGCTCAATAAGGAAGGCAAAGCTCATGATAATGCATTCACAACTTGACATGAGGGAGTCTTGAGGGAAATAGGCCAGCAAAAGATCAAGAGGAGTATGAGGCTCTTGCAAAATGTCATGGCAGTACTATACAATGGACTCCCACACCCTAAAGGAGAAAACGTCAGCATGGGTACCAAATACAAATAAGGTGCTAACTAGGGTACCCATGTAAGGTGAAGCTCTACCACTCATATCATGCCACTTCTAAAGCAGCAATTAGGTTCTGTAACATAATAGAGTGGGTTCGTACCTAAGATCATGATGAGATAGTAAAAAGATTATGCAAAATGCAAACGGTGGTGAAACCTAACCTATATTCCAGTTTAGATATGATACCTGATATCGGTACGAACAGGTCAATGCAACGGCTGAAACGACACTAAAAAAGGTCGTCTACATCATGAATTATGTAAAAAATGGTCCTCTACTGAGCAACATGAAACATCAGCTCAATGAGTGTAAGGCAAGAAGAGTGCGAAACTTTAGGTTCAGCAGTATTTTGAGCACGTTTTTCTTCGAGCGTGTTCCAGGATTGAGCCCCAGAGTGGATGTTCCTCTTCACAGGGTTGGAGATCCGGCCCAACGGCGTTGGGCAGATGCTATGCACATATTGGGGGGTGGTAGGGTGGCCAACCCATATCCAGCTGAGTTCTTTTCGTGGTGGCGACAAAAGATAGTTGCAATCGATGACTACCCCTACATAGGGATAGATTTCTGGGGGGACCCGGATATGCCGTTACTACCAGGATCAGCATATGGCGATATAGGTAACGAATCTCGACCCTTTCTTTTTAAATTTTGAGTTATTTAATTTTTTGTATTTTCTTGATTATATGGAATCAAAAAGACATATTTTTGGGTGATAATACATAGTGACATCTACCATTTATGTGCAGATGTGGGACCACGGCGGCCAGAGGGATTCCCTTGTCATAGATGGAGGGGAAGAGGAGATGACATCATGGATGTGGATGCGGAGCAGACGCTCCATAGCATTCATACCAATTTTGTGAGACTGACACATAGAGTTCCCATGGCACAAGTCAAGGACTTGCCTGAGGCTATGCAGCGACAGGTGGTGGGTGTACCATGCACATGGGTGTGTTTATTCCGACAGCTAGCTAGAGCCGTAGTGACCTTCCATGATCACAACCCTCCTCCTCCTCCACAAGATTAGACACCTGGGAGTGTATACATTTTGTATTACCGTGTATTATATGATGGTGGCTTGAAAGCCCCAATTTTGTATCATGACACTATGTATTATCACATTTTGGATGTATATATATAAAAAGTTTTATGGTGATCGATTTATTTATTTACATGTGTAAAAATTGTGTTTGCGATTAATTTATTGTAAATGAAACAAATTTCAATCTAACACGTAGTTAGCATATGAGTCAGCAACTTGATTATTATTTCTTGGAATATGTATATATGTTATATTGTCAAATTTCCGTTCTAACAATCTCACACGTAAGAATCTTCTCAATAATATTGGATCTCTAACATGGTACAAACCATTGAGCTATGACACTACTAACTCCAAATCAAGACATACCTCAAGAGACAGAACGCCATGTAAAATGGCATCCCATAGAAGCTCGATAATGGCACTGTATTCAACAACATTATTGGAAGATGGTCGTAAACATACGCATCCTGAAGACAGTACCTGACCCATAGGAGTATAAATCACCCAAGTGGCAGAGGCTGAGTGTTGAGTGTGACGGCTTGCACCATCTGCAAATCCTATGTAAGTGGAAGATTTCATTGACATCTTCCAAAATAAATGGAAACTAATCACAAACCCGATCACGATAAGAAAAAGACCTAACTTTGCAAAGTTGTACAATAATATACAATAAGCAGCCTTGGCTAAAGATCATGCATAGTATTTTTTAAGATAGAGCCCATTTCTGGGCTCCGCCAAGGCTGTTCCCTTGTAATCCACCAACTCATACACACCCTTCTCTAACACACACTTGACCACATAAGGACCACGCCACATAGGATTAAATTTCCCTGCCCCCAAGGTTTCTTTTGGTTGATCCCACAAAAGGACCAAGTCCCCTTCACTAAACCTCCTTGGGTGGACAGACTTATCATACTAGACCTTTACGCGACGTTTATTGACTTCTAGAGCCACTAAGGCATCCCGACGCTGCTCATCAAGTTTCTCAAGGTGAACCAAATGCTCCTCCAATGGGGAAGTTTCTGGTAAGAGTTCTACAGCTAGCTTCAATGAAGGAATTTCGCATTCAACTGGAAATATCGAATCCACTCCATGTACAAGCTGATATGAAGAAAAACCAGTGGTAGTCTTAACAGCGGTTCGGTATGCCCACAAAGCAGGATATAACATGATGTGTCAATTGTTCTTGCTTTGTGCGATGGTTCGTTGGAGAATGGATTTGAGTGATTTATTCACTTCCTCTACCTGTCCATTCGCTTGAGGGTAGTAAGAAGAGGAATGCTCTTGCTTATACCCTAACTTGGATACCAACTCTTCCATCATACGGTTCTGAAAGTGCGAGCCATGGTCAGTGACAAGCTCTTTCGGAATTCCGAACCGAGTAATGATTTGGTTGAACACAAAGTGAGCAGCTGTCTCACCATCAGATTTTACTGTAGGCATAACCTCATCCCATTTCGTGAAGTAATCAACAGCCACTATAATATGATGGTGCCCACCAGCCGAAACTGGGTTGCAATCGATAAAATCGAGCCCCCAATTGGTGAAGGGACCGGCAGTGATAATGGGATGTAATAGGGTAGGTTTCAAGCGCATATTACGTGTGAACACCTGGCAAGGGTGGCACCTCTTAACCGCTTCAACACAATCCTTAAGGATTGACGGCTAAAAATAACCCACTCTTAAAATATTTTGAGCTGTAGAAATCCCAGAAAAATGACCACCACACGCCCCTCCGTGGCAATCATTCAACACTACCTCAGCCTCCTCATGAGTTAAACAATGTCGTAAAATGAAATCTACCCCACAGCGGTACAAAGTGTTATCCACTATGAGATAGTTCTTAGAGACGTGATGTAATCGTTGTCGTTCATCTCGCGAGAGGTGAGTAGGGGTCTTCAGTGTTTGTAAATATATTATAATATCCCCATACCATGGGTCTAACGTTGAGATTAAGAAGATGTGTTCATTGAAAAATGTATCTTCACAAACCAAATCCTTAGCCTCGCTTGGGAAATATGATATAAGCTCTGCAAAAATTAAAGACTTCTTCGATTTTGCTGAAACAAACTTGAGATCGAATTCTTGCAGAATGACAATCCATTTATTATATTTTTCCCCAATCATCCTTCGGGTGAGGACGAATTGAAACGGATTGACATGGGCTACAACCAAGGTCTAGCGAAGGAGATATAATGTCTCAATCGCTGAACCGCATGTATGGTAGCTAAAGCAAGCTTCTCAACATGAGAATAACAAATCTCAGTGTCAATAAGGTTCTGGCTCAAGTAATATATGACATGCTCTTGGACCTCCTCATCCTCTTGAACTAAAACCATACCAATCGTCTCTAGGGGCGCAACCACATATAATAGAAAATCACGGCTATAATCTAGGGGACTAATCACCGGGGCCGATGCTAGGGCTCGCTTGAGTGCATCAAAGGACTCCTCGGCTCGCTCATCCCAATAAAAGGGGGTCTCCTTATTTAAGAGACACATGAAGCCTCTAGTCAAATTGGAAAAATTGACAACAAATATTCGTAAGAAGTTTTCCATGCCTTGAAAACACTGAAGATGATGAATATTCTTCGGGGGAGACAATTGAAGTATTGCCTCAACCTTCAAAGGGTCGACTCTTATGCCCTCTTTAGAAATGATGAATCCTAACAAACGCCCTAATCTCACACAAAAGATGCACTTGTGAGGATTTAATCTAACCGAATAGTGCCGGCATATTTCGAATACCAATCTCAAGTGATAGGGATGACACATTCTCATGCGAGAATGAGCAGCAAGGTCATCCAAAAATACCTCAATAATTGACTTGAGATCATGGAAGATCAAGTTCATTGCCCGCTGAAATGTAGCTCCGGTGTTTTTAAGGCTGAAAGGAATTTTTTGATATGCAAACGTTCCCCGAGGACAAATAAATGCAGTCTTATGTTGGTCCTCAGGTTTAATATGTATCTAATTATATCCAGAAAAGCCATCCATAAATGAGAACACCTCGCTACCCGCACACTCATCCAAAATCTGATCAATAAATGGTGTGGGGAAATTGTCCTTAGGACAGGCACGATTCAAATCGTGGAAATCAGTACATATGCAGATCACTCCCTGCTTCTTATCAACCGAAACAGGGTTTGAGACCCACTCCGTCAAGGGAATGGGATAGATGAAACCATCTTTCAACAACTTCTCTATCTCTACTTTAATGGCGGGTGCTTTCCTACGATTCGCCACACATAAACGTTGTTGAACAGGCTTAGCATTGGGGTAAGTCTTAATCTCGTGCTTGACAATACGAGGGTCAATACCTGGCATCTCATCGTAAGACCAAGCAAAAATATCATGGAATTCCTTAAATAGCTCGGTGTATTCAAGAATCTCATCATGGGAACATTCCGCCCCAATATAGACATTCTCAATCGTGCCAGGATTGCGAGAGATGTTGATAGGAATCATTGTAGATCTATTTTCCATGTTTCTATCAGCCATCGGACCAGGAGAGCTTAATGGAACCATATGACTACCAACTCTCTGACTAAGAAATGCCCTAAATCCTCACGCTCCAAATTGTCAAGCTATGGAAGAAAGTATGATCTATGATGAAGTATCTCCCATGGTAGCTCAACTCCTAACATAGCCTCAATAATCGCTTCATCTGAAGGGAAAACTGTATCAAGGTAGTCATGTGCATGAGAAGACTGTACTGCCCATGCCAGCAGCACGTAAGGGTCCTCCTCCTCCATCCATGAAGAGGAAGGACTAGGCTCTGCAACATATTTGAGATTAGCTTGATAAGCTATCATAGCTGCAGGCAACGACACGTTCATCACGATGGGCTCACTTGAAGTACTCGGTGTGGGAAGAATCCAAGGATCTTCCATATGACTTGTGCAAAAAGACACCGATGTCGTAGATGTCAAAGCCTCATCAGAACTAGATCCTATCATGAGGATAGATGCAGGACAACTAAAGCTTCCCATGAGGGATGGATACATGCCTACACCCACACTCCTAGTTGCCGGCTGAGAGTGATCAACGATCAGGATCAAAGCTCCCAAAGATACGGTAATAGACGGATTCTTGAATGTCATTTGATCAATCGTTACGATCTTCCCGTTATGTGGAAAGCATACAATGCAGAACAAGGAAGAAGCAACGGCTTGCATACTATACATCCAGTTCCTACCTAGCAAGAGATTGTAGTCAAGGGGCGCATCAACCACCTCAACCTCTATCGCAATGGTCTTCCCTCCCAAACAGACTTTAAGGGAAGGAGGGATGCCGTGTGGCCTAAAATATCTCCCATCAAACACAGTTAACATGGTCACTGATTTAGACAGCTCAGGAGAACCCAGACCCTTCCAACAGGATAAAGACATCACAGAAGCAGTAGCGCCTTCGTCAATCACAGTATGCTTGACAGTCATATTAAGACATTCTATGTGAATCAAAAGAGACACATAGTAGGGAAAGAGAGGCTGAATTCCTGCAGTTTCAAATTTGATCATGGAGGAAGAATCATCATCATTCACAACAAGGGCAGAAAGCAACGCCTTCCTTTGTGAAGGACAACTCTGAAGCACTTCCAATGCAGACATCGCACAAGGAGTGTGGCCCAAATCCTCGACAACTGAATAGTTCTGGGTGGCCCGGGCATTTGGATTCTACCCTGAATGCTTAAGGACTCCCTTAGGAATGTGGGGTGTAGTCTCAAGTTCATCCATAGGTTTCTTAATACGCAAAGGGGACCCTAGTGGACCAGGCTCTTTGCCTGGGCTGGGTTGTGACGAACCATAATCTTTCGCACGGGTCACAACTTTCACAGCTTGGACCATGTTAATGCACCCACGACCACTTCCCTCTGGTGGATCATGATCATCACCAAACTGGTCATGGGACTTAGAGTTGATATTTTGATTATGCGGTAAAGGGTTAGTGAGCACAGATGGGCCCTATGCCAAGAATCTCGAAGCTTCTTCAATACAAGGGCACAATTAAGTGAGGTGATCGTCCTTACATAACTTGCAAGGGAACTTAACCTTACGCTTATCTTGCTTGTCCCCCCCATCATTTCTATTGTTCTTGTCATTACTGTTAGCATTCTCATTCTTATTCCCACCCTTCCGATTATTTTTACCCTTTTTTCTATTCCGTCTGGGCTGTTGGTTACCCTTCTGGTCCGACGATTGCACATAAAGTACACTCGTCGTTTGGGCAGGTTGAGATGAAGCCATAGCTTATCCTGAAGCAGATTGGTTGATTGACAATTGACTAGCTTGTTTTGCAACCGAATCCGCAGGTTTTGCACTTGTACAACCCACAATGCCATCATCATGTGGTCCAGGTTTGACTTCGGGGTCGAAACTGGAATGAGGAGCATTGAGAATAATCCCATACAACAAACCGGATTGAGCATAAATCAAGTTCAGTTCCTGTGCCCTAAAAATTGTTTGTTCCTCATTCTGCACTCCAGATGTGGAAACATCCTTCGCTATATATGGTAATAACGACTTGAGGAACCACTTGAGGAGGAACTCTGGTGGTGTAAAGGATTTAATTAACCTCTTCTATCTATGCCACTCTTGAATATGATCAGAGATATGTGTGGCTTTATCTTTCTGAAATGTTGACAAGAGTTCAATACCAACTTCATAACATACTGGTAGCTGGAAGTGATTAAGAAAAGTCATCGCAAGGTCGTCGAACAACGCGAAAGCTCCCCTAGGTAACTCTATATACCACTTCGCGGCAGGCCCTGTAAGGGTGCATTGAAATAGTCTCAAACAAACTGAGTCCTGATGTAAGGAATTCAAAGAGCACCATAGGTGAAACGTAGTAACATGTTCACTCGGATCCTCTCCCGGTTTTCCCTCGAACTTAGGTATGTCCAAAGGAATTTTGGTAGGGACAACCGACCAAGCCGGGTCGTGAGCCACAGGATCGTTTGTCAGTCTCGACAAGTCAGGAATATTGAGCGTTGCAAGGAAAGGGATCCTAGGATGATGAGAGTTACAAGTGGGTCTATCATGAGAGGTTCCTATCTCAGAAATCACAGGACCTAGCTCAGCTAAGTCGGGTGAAGGATCATAAGTAGGAGTAAACTCCCCATCCTCCACACGAATGGGAGAAGGTGTTTCAAGAAGATCCTCTACATGGTCTCCCATGGTGTGTGAATCAATGTGTGAGATAGTTCGCCTGGATTACCTAGGTCTCTCTCCCGAAGGAGGAGGAGAAGTAGAAGGCGGAATTCCTACTAAGCGACAAGAATGGCAGGGAGCCGCACCCGAATCCACAATGACTCAAAAAATAAAAAAGACTCTCTATTTACACAAACCCTAGGCCAACTATCGTGCACAGAGCAATCCCTAATAAAATCTAAAGCCAAATGGAAGCAAACAAGGGCTAGATAAGTGAGCTCCCGAATGAATCAGGTATGTCTCGCCTAGGAGAGGCTTGAGACTCCCATACACAACAAGCAGAGGTACATAACCAATTATTGTGGCCCTCAACTTCAACGCGTAAAGCAACTGTGCTGTCCGACCCCAACCTGGCTGGGACACCCACAGAATAACCCCTGCAAAGTACCCCCTCGATATCCTAGGTAAGGCCACTAAGGTCACCTCAATATAATCAATGCTCAGGTGGACAGTCGTATGCGGGATTGACTGTATGGGCAGGGTAGCAAAGCTCGAAACTCTCGAAAGAGCCCCTAGATACGAATACAATCCTGGAAATATCTTCGGTGCTACTCAGTTATGACTAGGGGTCATTCCAATCAATAACCGCTCACACTGCCTTGTGCTTAAATACCTTTTGAGAGGAGGATCCTGATAAACACTGGTTATATCAAGGATTTCACACACTCATCTAGGCAGACACATACATGTTATTGTTTAGTGATCTTGGAGAATTTACTTACAATGAACTATTCCAAGATCCTAAAACCTAAGCTTGTTGGTGCACCCTAGAAAAGAAAAGAGTGTAATTCATTTTAATTTAGCGTTGATTTTAGTTGGCTTTATTAGTAAAAAAAAAAGGATATGACCGTGCAACTTATGGTGTTATGACGCAACATGAAGTAAAATGCACACCTAACAATCAATGTAAATGCATTGTGTCCATGAAAACAGGGTATGCTACTACGTGAAATGCACAATTTTTATTCAAGTGATGAATGCAAACTTTTCCTATATGAAGTCCTAACTAGTACTCCAAAGCAAATCTAGTGCAAGTACAATGCAAAGATGCAAAATGCAATGCATGATGATAAGCAAATGTTTTTGGATTTTTTGAAATAAAATGAGATGCAAAAAGCAAGCACACACAAACAGCACTCAAGCAAAGCACTAAGGTAAAAGAACTCTAATGCACTAATCTCAAACAAAAAATCAAAAAAGCCATGACAAGAACCTTCTTAAAAAAAAAATTTAACCTAAAAAAAAAATGTTTTTGGTCAGAAACCGAAGTCCAAACAGACTCAGGCAGTGGCAAAGGAGACTCAGCAAATATAAAAATTTACCCAGCAACCAATTAACTCCCACAAAAAGGCAAAAGCAAGGGCATATGTGACTGTTCGTAGTAAACCCACACGTATACGCCAAAATAACAGATAAATCCACGTGTATACGCGACTATGAGTTAAAAACTTGCATACAAGAAGAAAGGTGCATAAACTTCAAGGAAAACATACAAGATGAGACAAATTTCACACCAATCAGACACTACTAGGCATACGTGCCCCCATACCCGACACAGAAACAAGAGAGAAAGAGCAATTCAAATTCATTGAATGTCGATAAAACAACCCCCAAAGGACAACTACTAGGAACTCCCCAGCAGAGTCGCCAATTCTGTTACGGAGAGAAATTCCTATGGCTTGGGGTAACACAACAGACAACTTGACTCCAGAAATCAATCCTTTCCAATATGCAATAGAAATTAAATGTCTAACACTAAAGGATCAGACCTTGTACCTTATTCAGGACGGTTGAAGTAGATCCCCATTGAGCCTTCCAACTTCGGGTTGAATTGATAAATTACTTCCTCAACAACAAGTAAACAATACAAGCACTCTATATATCATGGTGTTAGATCTATTCTAGCATATATAATCAATAATGTATAAGCATTCGACATAATCCCATGGATAAAATATTCATTCAAACACACATTATTGGACAGGAAAAGATATTTCTATTAATATAAATCAGAGATTACAAGATACAACCTTTGACGGCATGTCTACGAACCAAAGAAACTGAATCCCCCACTTGGGCCTCCACCACCTCAATCCTCCATCTCTCGATAGCAAGCTCACAAGTAAAAGGCAAGCTTGGGAAGAACACACTAGTGCTCCAAGGGACAAAGGGATGCAGACTCAAGCATAAGTTCTGGCAACAATGGACTATAGTTTCTTTGCTCTCAATTCTCTCATATGCCTTCAATGTATCATAGAGTTCCTTATATATCTTTTCAAAAGGGTAATGAACAGTCAAATTTGAGCAACCTCAAGGCATAGGGAAGGCCAACAGTCAAATGAGTCGGATCCATGTCAAGGAAAACTCCAAAAGGATTTGGATTATATACACATCCCGATGTACATGATTTTAGTGGTCAAACCCGCGTATATACGCTCTTATATGTTTAAAAGTCGCGTGTATCATTTTTCACATGTTTTTAGGGATGATCAAGGAAACATCAAAGGACAAAAAATGGTCCATGGGGTATAAGGAATCTGCATTGGGACAGGGGAAGACCATACAAAGTCTGATTCATCTAGAGTGGTAAAATCAGCTATAACAGACAACGTGACCCATCAAGATACCAAAAGGAGAACAAAAAATACATTTCTTCAAGTTTGGATAAATATAAAACTATCTACATTGGTCAAGCATCATTCTAATATTCTCAATATTATTTTTCAGTAGCCCATAAATCGTCGAATCATCAAAGTATACTTCAAGAAATTTATGGATGAAATCTGTAAAAGTAGCTACTACTATTCTAGAAAAAATATCATGGGCATATTTTAGGTTAAAAGGCATTATCATGTATTGGAAATATCCCCACTCTATCATAAAGGTTGTCTTGTACTGATATTCCTTTTCAATTCTTATTTTATGGTATCCAGAGAATCCATCAGTAGATGAGTACATTTCTTGTCCTCTGATGCTCTCTAATACTTCATCTGTGAATGGGGTCGGGAACGGATTATGTGGGAAGGCATCGTTTAATTTCTGCAGGTTGACATAGATGTGGACTTCATTAGTTTTCTTGTCCTGGACCACTATAGGGATAATCCATTTGGATTCCTTGGGATGTTCTATATTTCCTTCTTCTACAACTCTTTCTAACTATATATTGACCTTCTCTTTATATATCGGATTAAGTATGTACGGTTGATGCTTAACATGTTTGTGTCGTTCTTAGGGGAATCTTCATTTCTTCCAGATCACAAATAATACTCTCCATCTATGAAAACTTAGTAAGAGATAGATACTGTAATTCATGCAATAAGATTTTAATTCTACCTGCTGTCTCATCATCCCAATAGTTTCCAATTTGGAAAAAAAAATATTTTATGGAGAACCAATATTCACCTTCTTTATTCTGAGGGGCTTCAAAAAATTGTCATTTGATAATTCTGACCCCTCCATTTCTTAATTACCCTTAGATTCAAGAATATGTACGTCATGTGGATCATCATCATCAATGTTTTCAGTTACATTGTAGCATTCCATTCAATTCTGAACTGTTGCGTTTCTCTAAGGGAAACTCGACATCGAGACAAGGATGTCTTCAAAAATATTTGTTCTTATAACTTGCAAAGAAACATCAATTATTGGATTTTCATCACCAAAGCTAAAAGTATGTGTGAAACTGGTATCTATCTCCTCCCATTCTACAATCTCTCATCACAACTCAACCGACGTGTAATAGTTCCTCAATATCATATCCAAATTGTTAGAGTAATAAGATTTCATATCAATAAAAATAAAAAATAAACAATATGCAAATATTAAAACACATTACAAGAGAGACACAGATATAACATGGTTCACCCAAGATGGGATACATCCACATATAAATCGCCATTCCTTTATTATTATACCATCCAACAAAATGAACGGATACAACCTACAACAACCCCACTGCACTTCCTCTTCACTCTCTCATAGACTCTCTCGCACAATCATAGAGATTATTTTACAATTCTACAATGCAATACATAGTCATATTACAATGCTTTCCTTTTATAGGGGAATTACCATGGGAAAATACCATGTGTCACCGAATACAATGGGCTTGTAAACTGTTGGCCAACAAACATCCCAAAAATTTCTTTCAGGGCAGTAAAACGGATTCTCACAAATCCCACTCCATCTGCAATAACTGGTCTTTTGCACACCATGGCATACATCAAGATGCCCACTAATAATGAATAGGGAACCTTGGACATGTATTCTATCTATTCATGTGTCTTAGGACCCATCTCCTTACTTAGTTTGAAATGGATGGCCAAAGGTGTACTAACAAGTTTTGCGTTCTGCATTCTAAACCTCTCCAACACCTTTTATATGTACTCACCTTGAGACACTATTAATTTTTTTATTTTTCCTATCTCATCTTATTCTCATACCAAGGATTTGCTTTCCATCACCCAAATCCTTCATCACAAATGATTTATCTAGTTTCTTTTAGAGTCCATTTATATCCTACATGTTAGGCCCTATAATAAGTATGTCATCCACATACAATAACAAGATCATATATATTTCATTATCAATCCTATTGATATAAAAACAAATGGTCAGAACAACATCTACTATATCCCTTTTTTGTCATAAACTTATCAAATTTTAAATACCACTGCCTTGTATATTTCTTCATGCCATACAATCTCTTCTTCAACCTGCAAACCAAATTCTCCTTCCCTTTGACCTCATACCCCTGTGGGTGTTGCATATAAATCTCTTCCTCCAAATCCCCAAGGATAAAGTTTGTTTCTACATCTAACTCTTCAAAATGCAAATTTTCTACTTCCACTAGACTTAAAATAGTTCTAATTGAAATCATTTTAACTACGGGAGAAAATATTTCATGAAAACATATACCTTTCTTTTTTTCAAACCTATTTACCGCAAGTATATCCTTATACTACTTCTTGCCTCCCTCTTCTTCCTTCAACTGGTAAACCCATTTATTCTGCAATGCTCTTTTTTCTACAGGAAACTCAACCAAATCCCAAGTCTAGTTTCTTACCAATGAGTCCATCTCCTCATTCATGCCTTGCTCCCGCTTCTTTCTAGTTTCTACCTACATTGCTTCTTCATAACATTCTGGTTCATCGGAATAAGTCATCAATAAATAATACAGTGAAGGAAAGAATTGTTCAGGGGATCTATTTAACCTATTAGATATTATTACATTTGAAGGAGTTTGAGGTACATGTTACTACTCTTGATTTATTGGTCCCTTTGGAGCTTGATTTTCTTTGATTTCATCAAACATTGTGTACTATGTGTTTTATGTTTCCTATTTATTTCCCTGCAATTGATCTTTTTAAAAAAACTTTTAATAGAATACCACATCTCTACTCCTAATAATTTTTTGATTTTCATAATTCCATAAGCGATAGCCAAAATCATCAACCCCGTATCCAAAGAATTTACATTTCTTGGATTTACCTCAGGATGTTTTCTATTTTATTTATCAATATGGACAAATGTTTCAGAACCAAAATCTATCATAAATGAGTAATTTAACCTTTTACCTATCCATGTCTCCTCTAGAATTACACAATCCAAAGCACTTGAAGGCCCTATGTTTATTAAATAAACAACAATATCTATAGCATCAACCCAAAATTGTAAGGGAAACCCTACATGAAATCTTATACACCTTGCACACTCCATGATCATCCTATTCATCCTTTCTGACACACCATTTCTTTGTTAGAATAATCAACCCATAGTTACCTACCTTAGACATTAATTTTAATTATTTTTGTCTTATTACCTAGTTTCCTAGATTCCATTCTATGCTAGTTTCCTTCTACAAGTCCTAGAAGTCAACACATGCTAAAATTGAGTCATGGAGTGCTTGGGAAACATCCTGGAAACCAAATTTAGCGTGTCTACTTTATTCCATATCCTTCAAAGCGCATATCTACTTTTTCTGAAAAGTTGTCTTGTTTTATTCTGATTTAAGGAAAAATGAAAAGCTAGACTAGGTGTAGTTGACTTGTTTTTTTCCCACATCATCCTCCCTCCTTTTCTCCAAATAAAAGCATGTATGATTTTTCTTTCCATCCCTCTTTAGCTTTCCCACTTGACTTAGAAAATTTGTGAGCATCTGCATAGATTTGGAAACTGCTTCATGCACCTATGGGAGATTTGACTAGATTTAGTAAGCCTACTTTTTTACTATTTCGAATGGAATCTTTATGCATTTGATTCTCTCGTGTAATGATATATTGTAGCAGCCTATTACTTCATAAGGTTTTCTATCGTACACTTATTGAATACAGATCAGTGTTATGCTCCAATTTCAGTCTCCTTTGGTGTGAATTTTGCATGATTGATTAGCAATTTTGTGAGTGTAATTGTTCTATCTCTTGGGTTCAATTTCCACATGGTATCGGAGCCTATGTATATTGATTTCTCTCCTTCCTTATTACTATTGCAGATTCAACATCTTGACTGGGAGCGCATTCTACTGACTGGAGGGAACAGTTTCTGAGCTATGGACCAATCTCAGAATATGATCTTGACTCCATTCAATGTATTTGAGTGGAAATCTGAGATGGAGATATTATCGAGAGAGAAAGGTCTCTACAGGGTAACTATGGAAACTAAGGTAGAGCCCAATGCAGCTGCAGAGAAAATTAAATGGCACAATAGGAGGGATGAGGCCTATGGTCTTTTGTGTCTGAGCATTTCAAGAGACCTCCTCTTCCATCTTGATGGATTGACATCACCTAATGAAGTATGGGAGAATCTAGAAGAGATTCTTGGAAAGATAGATGAGATGAGAGGACATCAAATTGAGAATGAGCTGATCTCCTTGAGTCCCAGTAGCTTCGAATCATTGCAACTCTACTTTTCCAAGTTTAAGGCTCTTTTTTTGCAGTTGAAACAGTGTGGGATCAAAAAGAAGGAAGAGAAACTAATTTTTTCCATACTCTCTAAGATTGGTCCTAACTATTCAGTGTTTGTTTTGACCTTCCATGCCACCAAGTTGATAGCTCGAGCCTGGAAGATTCCTAGGCTTGCAGAGTTCATGGAATTCCTCACACAAGAGCAAGATAAGTTGGTGATGATGGGCACCATCAAGCCTTCCAAAGACCAAGCTTTGGTTGCTGGAGATTCAAAGGTGGATTCAAAAAGCAAGAAAAAAGATAAAAATCCACCTGAGCAAAAGAGAGACAAGAACAAGTCTCAAGAGGAGCCCCAAGGTTCCAAGAAGAACTCATAGAAGAAGAATAACAAAGGAGAAATTAGAAAGTGCGCATACTGTAGTAAGGGCTATCATCCTAAGAGCTCTTGTATGAAGAATCAAATTGACATGTTGACCCAAATCCTGGAGAAGAATAATATTTCCCTTCCTGATTGCTCAAAGAAGAGGGAAGGAGGATCAAATTCAGAGGACAAAGAGAGAGTACATGCCTTGGTTTTTGGCACATCAAGCTCACCTAGCTTCATCATAGAATCTAGATCTTCTAGACATATGGTTTCAACAAAAGAGACATTCTCCTCTCTTGACATGTCAAAAGGTCCACCAATATTTTTGGGAGATGACTCTCTCACCGACAGTTTACAGAAGGGAAGGATTGATATTGACCATGGTAAGTTCAATAATGTGTTGTATGTTCCAGGTCTTTCCTCTAATCTCTTGTCAGTGTATCAAATAAATCATACTAGGTCTCCAAATAAGGTCATCTTCTCCCCTAATGATGTTGAAATCACTGAGATTTTGAATGGTCAATCCATAGCAAAAGGTGTTGTACATCACAATTCGAAGGTATACAAGTTTTCCCATTTTCTACCCTACTCAAACCCCTCTGCTCTTTTGATTCATGCTAATGAAGAAAGCAAGCTTTGGCATGAAAGATTTGGCCATCTTAACTACAAGTATCTTTCTTATTTGAGTAAAAAATATATGGTCATAGGGTTACCGAAGATCAAGTTTTCTAAGGGATTCTATCAAGGTTGTATCCTAGGAAAACATCAAGAGCACAAGTATGAGAAAGCTAGTGATGAGAGAACCTCTGCACCTCTTGAGCTGATCCACAATGACATTTCTGGTCCATTTCCTAATATCTCCATGAGTCAAGCCAAATATTCACTGACCTTCATAGATGACTTTTCTAGGTATTGTTGGGTTTACTTCCTAAATCATAAGTCTGAATTTTTTGACCTCTTCAAAGTCTTTAGAGCCTTGGTTGAAAACCAGTCTGGGAGGAATCTCAAGATCCTCAGATCTGACAATGGTGGTGAGTATGTAAAGTCTGATTTCATTCAGTATTGTAAAGATATAGGTATTCAGATGCAGCATTCAATCCATTACACACCACAACAAAATGGTGTTGTTGAGAGAAAGAACAGATCACTGAAGGAGATGGCAACTTGCATGATGGAGGATAAGACTTTGCCACCAAAGTTTTGGGCCAAGGCTATAAACTGTGAATCCTACATCCATAATAGGGTGTCTCATAAGCATATTGATGGTATGAATCCTTTCAAATCTTGGATTGGGCACAAGCTAGATGTGACCCTTTTCAGGATTTTTGGCTCAAAGGCTTGGGCTAGAATCACGCTAGAATTCCAACTGAAAAGAGGAAGGCTTTGCAGCACCAAAGCCAAGAGTGCCTATTTTTTGGGTATTCTAAAGATTCAAAAGGGTACAATTTGGTTAACTTGAGCACTAACAAATATTTCATTAAAAGAAGTGTTCAGTTCCAAGAAGAGCCTTTAGTAGCAGTTGAAGTTGGAGAGTCTTCTTCACCACCAGATCCATTGATTGTAAGCAGAGAGACTAATGAGTTTTCTCATTAGAGGAAATTTCAATATAAAATGGGCCTTCCAAATATAATATAAATTCCATGTCATCATGTATTAGCCAATCAAAATTCTTTAAAATTCAAAAAGGGAGAACCTCTTAAACAATTTTTTAATATAAATTTGGGGATAGGTATCATAAAAAAAAACTACTTTTTTGTTCGTATTTTCGACATATCTCCATGTGTTTTTTCTCAAATTTCAATTGGGAGAGCTCGTTGAAAGTGGAATTAAATTCCGCATCCAATGAGTACCCACTCGGCATACTTTTGATGGGTCCCTCTACCCCAAAAACAAGAATAACCTAAAAAACGTGATGATGACATCATCATCACATTTTTTTTAGGTATTTCTTTTTTTGGGGGTAGCAAGTCCCATCCAAAGTATGCCAAGTGGGTCCTCGTTGGATGCGGAATTTAATTCCACATCCAATGCACTCTCCTGATCGAAATTTGAGTAAAAACATAAGGAGATATGTCTAAAATACGAACAAAAAAGTAGTTTTTTCTTTTCTTCCTCCAAGATTAATAAATATTATTTTATTATTTTAACTATTATTTTATTAATCTTCCTTAGAAGGCCCATTTTGAGTTGAAATTTCCTCTAATGGATTCTGATATGTCTGATAATGATGATTTGATTGAATATCCTAATAGTCCTACAAGACCAAAATGGGCAGCAAAGACCATTCATGCAGCTAGGGAACTAGCTAGAAATCCTAGTGACACTAGGAGGACTAGATCTCAATTTGAGAGTGTCCTTTGTGTGAAAGATCCTCTATTTGCTGAGAAGTGATATTTGATGGATGAATCAGATCCACAGACATATGATTATGCACCAGATGATCCAAGATGGAAAACAACCATGAAATAAGAATTCAGCTCGCTCCAAAAGAACAACACTTGGGAACTAGTTGATCTTCCCCTAGGGAGGAAGCTAGTTCAATGTAAGTGGGTTTTCAATAGAAAGTTTTCTGCTGATGGTTAACCTCTGAAATATAAGGAAATATTGGTATCCAAGGGCTACTCACAAGTACATGGTATTGAATATAGTGAAGCCTTTGCACTAGTGGCAAAGATGGCCTCCATAAGGCTAGCTTTAGCCATTGCAGATTCGAAGTAGTGGGAGGTAAATCACATGGATGTGAAGTGTGCTCTCCTAAATGGAGATGCCACTGAATATATTTACATGCAGCAACCTTAAGGGTTTATTTCTAATCCATCTTTAGTGTGCAGGTTAAATAAATCATTGTATGGGCTCAGGCAAGCCCTGAGGGCTTGGTATGCCAACATTGATGGATTTTTGCTATCACTGAGTTTTGTTCGATGCAAGTCTGACCCTAATGTCTATTTGAAGCTGAATCATGGTTATTTCATGACTATTTCTTGTATTTGTATCACCTTCTAATTACAGGAAGTTCAAAGAAAGAGATTGCCTCCTTGAAGGATGCAATGAACCATGCATTTTCTATGACATATTTGGGATTGTTGAGCCAATTCTTGGGTCTCGAAATTGCTCAATCCCAACATGGAATCAAAGTACATCAGTCCAAGTATGTTCTAGATTTTTTGAACAAGTTCAACATGAAATATTGAAATCCAAGCAATACTCCCTTCCTTTCAGGAGTTAAGAAGCAGGTTCTTCTCCTATGGTAAATAATACAATGTATAGGCAATTGATTGGGTGTGTGCTTTATCTTACACAAACTCGAACTCATCTATATTATGCAATTAGTGTGGCTTCGAGATACATGGATCAGCGTCGTGAGATCCACTGGAGAGAAACCAAAAGGATCCTAAACTTTGTTCAAGGAACAAGAACTCATGGGATCTTCTACAAAGCAAAACCTGATCTTGATTTGATTGGGTTTACTGATAGTGATTGGGCAGGTGAAAACACAGATAGAAACTATACTTTAGGATATGTGTTCATGCTTGTAGAAGGACCAATAAGCTGGTCAAGAAAGAAGTAGAGTGCCATAGCACTCTCATCTACAGAAGCAGAGTATAGAGGAGTTGTAAATGCAACAACTCAATGTTTGTGGTTGCAGGGGATACTTGGAGAATTTGGTTTTGAATCATAGTTTTCAACTATTATCTACTATGATAATCAGAGCACCATTTGAATCTTTAATGATCCAGTTCAGAGACAGGGAAACAAGAACATTGAGATCCATATGCATCACATCAGACAGCTTGTGCATGATGGCACCATTAATCTACTCTTTTGTGCATCTTGAGAACAAGTAGCAGACATCTTCACCAAATTTTTTTGTGAGAAGACCTTCGGCAATATCAAATCACTACTGGGCATTTATGATCATGCTATGAAGCATGATTGATGACAAGATTTCCAAAATTTTGTTTTCCCTGTCCATGTTTAAGGGAGGATTTTCCCACTGGGTTTTTTCCTCTTTCCTTGGTTGCATGGACAAGCAGATGTAAAGGCTGACTAAGCCTTGTTTCTAGGCCCTATAGTTTTCTAATATTTACTCATAAATTCAGGCTTAATGGGGGGTGTTAGAATAATCAACCCATAGTTACCAACCTTAGACATTAATTTTACTTATTTTTGTCTTATTACCTAGTTTCCTAGACTCCATTCTATGCTAGTTGCCTTCTACAAGTCCTAGAAGTCAACACATGCTAAAAATGAGTCATGGAGTGCTTGGGAAACATCCTAGAAACCCAATTTAGCATGTCTTCTTTATTCCAGATCCTCCAAAGCGCATATCTACTTTTTCTAAAAAGATGCCTTGTTTTATTCTGATTTAAGGCAAAAGAAAAAGCAAGACTAGGTGTAGTTTAATTATTTTTTTCCCACATCATCCTCCTTCCTTTTCTCCAAATAAAAGTATGTATGATTTGTCTTTCCATCCCTCTTTAGCTTTCCCACTTGACTTAGCAAATTTGTGAGCATCTTCATAGATTTGGAAACTACTTTATGCACCTATGGGGGATTTGACTATATTTAGTAAGCCTACTTTTTGACTATTTCGAATGGAATATTTATGCATTCAATTCTCTCCTGTAATGTTATAATACAGGATCGTATTGCTTCACAAGGTTGGATATTGTACACTTATTGAATACAGATCAGTGTTATGCTCCCATTTCAGTCTCCTTTGGTGTGATTTTTGCATGATTGGTTAGAAATTTTGTGTGTAATTGTTCTATCTATTGGGTTCAATTTCCACATTATTTGTTGATGTATTTGTAACTTTGAAATGTATTCATCTATGTATCTTATGTATTGTAACCCAATGTGTATTCCGGGATGTATCTATTATGTAATTGAGTCATGTTGTCATGCCCCGATGTTCCGATCGGGAGAATCAATAACGTAAACAAGTCATTTCAAGTCATAGTGGGTAACCCTATGATTGAGTAAGGGTTAAAGTCCCCACAGTTCCAGGGCACTAGGGTTATTAGACTCTCCAAGTAGAGGTCGGCCCTAGTAGGGTTTTAGTCATGTTGAGATTAGTATAAATAGAGAGTCGGGGTCTCTATTTAGTACACATCACTCACACACTCAAGTGTAGTGCATAGTTGAGGAAGGAGAAGACACTGGGGCTAGACAAGAAGAAGATTACTGCTGTCGAGAGTGCATCTTACTGTTTTGGGGTTTGACATCTTATGCTGATTCTATCTCTAAGGAAATTGTGGGGTTTTCTCCATTTATGGTTTCCTCGATCAAAAAAAATGTGTTCATTGTCTCTTGTGTTTGATTTTTGTACTTTTTATTCTCTCAGTAAAGATCCTAAAATAATGCTAGCTTAATGTTGAAAAACTAACATGGAATCAGAGCTAACCTGAGAAGAAGACACTGTGCAGCTGCGGGAACTAGGGCTTCCTAGTTTGTGGATCTTCCTCCACATATTTTCAGAAAAAGTAAGGTGGAACAACTCTCCTCCTTAGGGTGCATCTTTTTGTCGAAGTAGAATCCAATTCTGAGGTTTTTCAGTTTTGGACCTGTCACTGTTGTCGAAAATTAGGGATTTTTACATAAGAGGAATTTTTCAGTGAGCCTAGGCCTGGATTGATCTCCTCCCCAAAATCTAAGTTAGGGACAAATTTCAAGGCATTTGGGTAGACAGAACTCCGGAAAAGAAAAACTCTAATTTTCTCCTAAACTAGCTCTGTAGGATTTTAGCTCAAGTTTCAGATCCAACATCTTGAACCTGGTAAGATCTAAAATCTTTCGTATTTCCATTTGAGGTTCTCATCATACCAAGATTGATGAAAAGCTTGAGGGAGCTGAAAACTTCCAAACCTAGAAGTATGGGATCTCCTTGGTCCTGGAAGAAAATGAATTAGAATCCTGCATCCATGAGGAGGTTCCAGTTCCAGAGGGAGATGAGGCAAAGGCCTTACATAAGAAGAAGATGGTTATGGCAAAGAGGATCATTGTTGATTCTATCAAGGATCACCTTATCCCACAGGTGTCCTCTCTCAAGACACCTAAAGCTATGTTTGATGCCCTAACCAAATTGTTTGAAGGAAAGAACATCGATCAGAAGATGACCCTAAGAAACCAGCTAAAGAATGTGAAGATTTAGAATGCAGAAATAATCCAGTCCTACTTCACAATAGTTTCTCAAATCAAAGAGCAACTAGAAGCAGTTGATGAAGAAGTGGAGAATGCAGATATTGTAATGACTACATTGAATGGCCTTCCTAGGTCATGGGATTCTTTCATCCAAGGAATCTGTGCTAGGAAGAAGTTATTCAAGTTCAGCAGACTATGGGAAGAGTGCTCTCAAGAAGAAGCTCGGATAGTAGCTCAAGAAGAGAAGATGGGAAGTGAAGACCAAGCTCTTACAGTACACTCCAAGTCTCACTCCAAGTCAAACAAAAGAAGACCTCATGGTTCTAGAGGTAAGCACTCTCACAGAGATAATACTAGAAGAGATGTATCTAGGATCATATGCTATACTTGTGATGAAGCAGGACACTATGCAAGGAATTGTCCTAAAAAATAGAAGATAGAAAAGAAGAGCAACAAAAGAAGACATCATGCTCATGCTACAGAGGATGATGAACCATCCAAAAAGAGATCCAGATATGAAAGTGAAGATCCTTCAAGCGAGGATGAATATGTTTTGATATCATCTCTCACAGGTAACATTACTCATGGTAGTGATGATTGGCTTATTGATAGTGGGGCTTCCAAACATATGACTGGATTCAAGGAATCTTTTGTAAGACTATCAGAACATGAATCACCTCACAAGGTAAAGCTAGGAGATGACTACCAATATCCAATAAAAGGTAGTGGGGAATCTTCATATAAGTTAGACTTTGGAAAATCTCTAACAATGAAAGAAGTATTGTTTGTGGTAGGACTCAAGAAGAACCTTCTCTCCATATCATCATTAGATGCAAAAGGAATGCGGGTTGCATTCATAGATGTTCAAGTCATCATGTGGCCAAAATGAAAGACTATCGATGATGCGGTAGTAATTGGAGAACAAGAAGGAGGATTATACAAATTGAAGGGCCATCCAGAACAAGCCTTGGTCCATGACACGGTAGAACCAAGTGAATTTTGGCATAGAAGGATTGCACATGTGCATTACAGAGCACTACCTATTGCAATCGAAGCTGTCGAAGGTCTTCCATAAATCCAAGCAAAACATGATGGGGTCTGCAAAGGATGTGCGAAAGGAAAGAATACAAAGAATACATTTCCAAGCAGTGAAAGTAAAGCAAAAGGAATCTTGGAAATCATCCACTCCGATGGATGCGGTCCTATGTCATCAAACTCTCTAAGCAGGTATGCATATTATGTTTCTTTTATTGATGACTTTTCTAGGAAGACATGGATTTACTACATGAAGAACAAAGACGAAGTATTCAGTAAGTTTAAAGAATTCAAATCCTTGATTGAAAACCATATTGAAAAGAAGATCAAGACCATTCAATCAGATAATGGCGGAGAATTCACTTCAAATGAATTCAAAGAGCTATGCAAAGAATCAGGGATTAAGAGGGAGTTGTCCACTCCTTATAATCCACAACAAAATGGGGTTGCAGAACAGAACTATCATGGAAGCTGCAAAAGCAATGCTTCATGATCAAGACCTTCCTATGCATCTTTGGGCAGAAGCTTCCAGAGCAGTGGTGTATGTACAGAACCGTACTCCACATAGAGTACTCGAGAACAAGACTCCTGAACAAGTCCTCTCCGACAAGAAACCAGAAGTCAGCCATCTCAGAATATTCGGCTGTCCTGTGTACATCCACATTACAAAAGAGAAGAGGACTAAATTAGATCCTTCAGGAAAGAAGGGTATATTTGTGGGATACTCTGAAAGCTCAAAGGCTTACAGAATATATTTCCCAGGATATAAGAAGATTGACATCAACAAGGATGTGACATTTGATGAAGACACAACTTACAACAAATCCAGAAAGAGACTTGCTGAAGAACCTGAAGAAGCAGAAGCACCCAGAATTCATGATACAACCATGAATGAAGAAACTTGAGAAGAAGATCGAGAACTTGAAGAACCACAAATACCTATAGATCCACCTCTGGAGAAGAATCCTCATAAGAGGAAACCTACTTGGGTACGAGAACTTATCCAAGGTGCAGAAAGATATGGGGTTCCAAAAGAGAATCACAAAGAATGAAAGAGGACCAGATCCTATTCCGGGTATGTAGCTTTACTATGCGATTTCATTGATAAAGAACCTTCCAGTTATGAATAAGCGACAAAACAGAAAGAATGGAAGGATGCTATAATCGAAGAGTACCAATTGATCATGAAGAATGATGTTTGGGATGTTGTCCCAAGACCATACAGGAAGTCAATTGTAACTTCCAAATGGATCTACAAGATCAAACATGCTGCAGACGGTAGCATTGAAAAGTATAAGGAAATATTTGTAGCTCAAGGTTTCTCTCAGAAAGAGGGAATAGACTATGAAGAAACCTTTGCACTTGTAGCTAGATACACTTCCATCAGATCAATACTTGCTCTGGCTGCAATGATGAAATGGAAGATACACCAGATGGATGTCAAGACTGCTTTCTTGAATGGTGTAGTGGAAGAGGAAGTTTATGTAGAACAGCCACTCAGTTTTGAGACACATGACAAGGAGACTCATGTATGCATATTGAAGAAATACCTATACGGTTTGAAACAGGCACCCAGGACATGGTACTGCAGAATTAATAGATTTCTATCCAGTTTGTGCTTTACCAAGAGTAAAGCAGATTCCAACCTTTACTACAAGGTTGAATATGGAAATCCAGTAATGCTTCTACTATATGTAGATGATCTGTTCGTGACAGGTATGGATGGGTTGATTACTGATACGAAGAGAAAGCTTACTATCGAGTTTGAGATGAAGGACTTGGGTATGATGCATTACTTTCTAGGTATGGAGGTGTGGCAGAGTATGGATGGAATCTTCCTTGGACAAGATAAGTATGCAGTAGAGATCCTGAAGAGGTTTCGGATGATGGAATGCAAGACTATGGCCACACCTATGGCATTGAAATTGAAGCTATTGAATGATGATTCTTTAGAGTCGGTTGATGCTACGATGTATCATCAGATGATTGGGTCATTGATGTACCTGACGAACACGAGACCAAACATTTGATTTGTTGTGAACACCTTGAGCCAGTTCTTGTCAGATCCGAGAAATGTTCACTTGATTGCTGCAAAGCATATTCTGAGGTACTTGAAGGGTACAATTGATTATGGGCTCAAGTATGATGCGAATCAAAAGATTAACCTGGAGGGCTATGTTGATTCAGATTGGGCAGGCCGTGCCATCGATAGGAAGAGCACTTCAGGGTGTTGCTTCAGTATGGGATCAAGTGTGATCTCTTGATTTAGCAGGAAGCAGTCCTATGTGGCACTAAGTACAGCTGAAGCAGAGTATGTCACAGCTTGTTTAGCTAGTCGTGAGGCAGTATGGATGAGGAAGCTACTGTCTGATTTATTTGATCTCTAAATGGATTCTACTTGTATACATTGTGACAACCAGAGCTACGTGAAGTTGTCAGAGAATCCAGTGTTCCATGACAAGTCGAACCATATTGAGATCAAGTATCACTATATCAGGGATATGGTGTAGAGAGGAGCAGTGAAGCTCCAGTATGTTGCAACGAAGGAACAGATAGCTGATGTGTTGATGAAGCCATTAGCTAGACTGAAGTTCAAGTACTTCAAGGAGAATCTTGGTGTTCTCCAGATCGAGGTTTCCTCCAAGGGAAAGTGATGAGTCCCAAAGCCATTCTGACGAGCAGGTCAGATGTAAGGGCTAAGCCATTCTATCATGGTGAGAGGATTCAGTTCCTTCCATGTCATATATGAGTGCTAAAGATCCTAAGCCATTATGATGAGCAGGTTAGATGTAAGGGCTGATCCATTCTATCATGGTGAGAGGATTCAGTTCCTTCCATGTCATATATGAGTGCTGGCCATTCTCTCGAATAGGACAGATGTAAGGTAAACTACCACTCTCCAGGAGAGTGGAGACAACTGGTCAGTTACCAGGTAGCTCAATCTGGGATTGGGGGCCTTTCTAACGAGGGTGGAGGATTTGGTTCCTTCCATGTCATATGTGAGTGCATGCCATTCCATCATGGTGAGAGAATTAAGTTCCTTCCATGGACGATGTAAGTGCGGGCCATTCCTTCATGGTGAGAGGATTAAGTTCCTTCCATGGCCGATGTAAGTGTGGGACTTTCTTTCATGGTGAGAGGATTCAGTTCCTTCCATGTCAAATGTAAGGGTAGGCCATTCTATCATGGTGAGAGGATTCAGTTCCTTCCATGACAGATGTGAGTGCGGGGCCTTTTCGATGTGATTGTAGTTTACTATATGATTAGATGTGAGTGTTGGGCGTGCCTTTTTGACGAGTAGGTCAGATGTAAGTGCTGGGCATGCCTTTCTGACGAGTAGGTCAGATGTAAGTGCTGGGAAAATACCTACCTGATGGTTAGGCCTACAACCAGCATGAAAGAAGGCTGGCTCTATAGAAATTCCTATGACAAGATAGCACACACATGATGATGACCAGATGAGATCCAGATTGAGCTATGATCTAGATCCAGTTATGATGAATCTGAGAGATCCAGATCGAGTGATGATCCAGATCCAGTAGTGATGATCCAAATCGAGTGATGATCCTGATCCAGCAGTGATGATCCAGATCGAGTTGATGATCCAGAGCCAGCAGTGATGATCCAGATCGAGAGATGATCCAAATCCAGATCTAGATCGAGTGATGATCCAGATCCAGTCCAGTGATGATGATCTAGATCGAGTGATGATCTAGATCTAGTGATGACGATCTAGATCCAGTGATGATGATCCAGATCTAGTGATGATCTAGATCCAGTGATGACAATCCAGATCGAGAGTTGATCCAGATCCAGTGATGATGTCCCATGATGATCTAGATCAAGAGATGATCCAGATTTGAAGAATGAAGATGACTTGAAGACGAAGATGACTTGAATACTCAGAAGACTCGAGATGCAGATGACGAGATGATCCAGTTGATACAGAGAAGAAGACTAGTGCTGAAAATTGTGTCGAAAGAATACCTTCCTAGTTAAAAGGGAGTATTGATGTATTTGTAACTTCGGAATGTATTCTTCTATGTAACTTATGTATTGTAACCTAATGTTTATTCTGAGATGTATCTATTATGTAATTCAGTCGTGTTGTCATGCCTTGATGTTTCCATCGAGAGAATCAATAATGTAAACAAGTCATGTCAAGTCATAGTGGGTAACCCTCCGATTGAGTAAGGGTTAAAGTCCCCCCCAGTTCCAGGGCACTAGGGTTATTAGACTCTCCAAGTAGAGGTCGACCCTAGTAGGGTTTTAGTCATGTCGGGATTAGTATAAATAGAGAGTTGGGGTCTCTATTTAGTACACATCACTCACACACTTAAGTGTAGCGCATAGTTGAGGAAGGAGAAGACACTGGGGCTAGACAAGAAGAAGATTATTGCTGTCGAGAGTGCATCTTACTGTTTTGGGGTTTTACATCTTGTGTTGATTCTATCTCTGAGGAAGTTGTGGGGTTTTCTCCATTTATGTTTCCCTAATCAAATACCATGTTCATTGTCTCTTGTGTTTGATTGTTGTACTTTTTATTCTCTCAATAAAGATCCTAACATAATGCTAGCTTAATGTTGAAAAACTAACATCCTTGTGGTGTTCCTGGGACTGTCTTTTCTCTGTGAATCCCATTGTATGAATAGTAACTATAAAAATATTTGTTTCAGTATTCACTTAAGTTATCAGATATGAGACATTGTTATATTGTGAAATGACACTTCTTCATCTAAGTAATGACATCAAATGTGTTGTTAAACAAAAGGACATTATGGATTGAAGTGACCATAACCCTATAGATGACCTAGATCCTTAATACTCTTTTTTCACTACAGCATCAACCATTTTTTCTCTTGAACTCATCATGTATTCTTGACTTTCTTTTGAGCAACTCGCACGCCACTCATGGGAATTCCATGTACAACCCGTGTATTATCAATATTTGCGATTTTATTTAAGGAAACCCATGAGTCATTTGCGGGATGCTCCATATTTACCAATAAATTCTATTAAGAATGATTAAAAAATAAAAATATTATTAACTAGGGGTAGTTGGGCTCAGTTTGGAAACTTCTGCAACTTCCCCAACCATCCTAAGCCTTCAATTCCTTCCTCACAAGAAACTATAAAAAGAGGGAAAGGGTATGAGGAAAGGGTACCAACTTTGGAGTCAAAGTTAATGTGGAGGATTCCATTGAGGAGAGGAGAAAGAGGACTAAGGTCTTGGTTTGCGGAGGAGCTTGTTCAGATGGGAGGCTATTTAATGTTTTCATATCTCTGATAATAAATATTTTTTTCATTCCATTAATGTGTAGATATATGCTTCTAATGTTTTGAGTAATGATCTAGGTTGTAATTTTTTTTTAATACAATCATTATATGTTCATATCTCATCTTATATAGCAGTGGAAGATACTTTGAGGAAAAGGAAATATTTGTTGCAGGTATCAAAGATTGGAAGCAAAGGAGCATTGGAGAAGAAGAAGAAATATAGGATCAACAGTCATAAACAAGGTACATATTGTCTTTCTCCCAACCTCTGATATATGCTTGTATAACCCTAGTTTATGCAAGTATAACACAATAAGTTGGTAGCCTCTAAACCCCCACCCATAATGTAGATTATCCCTAACAACATAATTGGTGACTCCACTAGGGAGTACGTTTTGTTTTGGGGTCTCATAAGTTGAATTCTTTTTCTATTTTTTTTTCCTTTTCTAGTCCTACTTAAGGTTTGCAGTGGTCTATTCTCAGTATATGTTATTGAATCTTTGTTTCTCTCAACCCCCTATTTATTTTTCCTTTTTAAAGTGTTGAGTATTTCACAAGTTTCTTATACTCATAGCCGTGTTTTCCTATAAAATTTGTGGCTTTCCTAAAGTATAGTTGTGAGTGGTTCACAAGACTGTCGCTACACAATCGTGTTTTCCTATAGTTAGATGTCTAGAAGCTTAGGGTTTTCTTTCTATGAGTTTTCTTTGGATGTTTGACTGCTTCTCGGGTTTTTCATAATAAATATTCATTAGTATGTGACTTGTTGAAATTCTATTTTGTTTTATTTTGTAACCTTTGTGTTGGGTAAGTTAGGTGGAGTGTGTGTCTAAGGATTTTAGTTCTCTCCTCTTTACACTTTTGGTTGGAGTATGAGTAGGTTCTGAGCCTTTAAATTATGTTAATTCTTATTGATGCTTTTGTCATATTACTTGAGTAGTTATTTTCCATTACTTCTCCCAAAATCTTGAACAACTTTGGTTTTTTTGAAGACTTGTGTAGTTCAATTCAAGTACTAGGGCATTTTCAAGCTTTTCTAAGCCTTCATAGTTTGTGGTTGTGGTTCTATTTGTGAATCTTGTTGATACATACGTTCATAGATCTATCTTATATATGTGCATAAGCTACATTTTTTACTTTCATTTTTGAAAAAATATAAATTCAAAGTGTTTTAGGTGCATGTCTAGTATTAGGTAGGCTCATTATACATTGCTTCAAAATTTTCAAAAAGAAAACAAGAACTTTCATTTTATTTTCAAAGTTCAATAGTTAAAGTTTCATTATTTTTTAAAATGGAAAAGAGAAACTAAAATGGAAATATCAATTTAAATCAATTTACACCGTATTTTTTCTTTATAGTCAAGTTCAAAAACATCAAAAGTTGCACGGTCACCACTCTCAGTAAGAAGCCTTAAAAAGAACGATAATATTTAAAATTAACTAGTAACATTTTTATTTTTAGGGACATCACCAACTAGCTTAGGCTAGGGTTTCAGATTAGGGATATATTTAACTATCCAAAAATTTTAAATTCATACATAGTCATTTCTCACTTAGGAAACCCATTTCCACAGGAAGTTAAACCAAAAATATCTTGTAACACAGAAGTCAAGCACAAGGTCGTGTGAAGCTTGATTTGCGAACATACCCCTCCAATACTCAGTGGATCATAAACCAGGATTGTTGTGCATATGTGGGTTCATTCTATACCACATTTTGGACCCGTGTGGTGTCGGTGCTGTTTGAATTTTGGACTTGTTACCCTGCCCATGCACATCAGTCAGACCAACGACTGTTCCATCAAAACTTTCCTGTAGATATGGTAAGCATAGTATCTTGACCTAGGGTTTCTACACAGGTGACGGTGGAAGGATATTTTCACTATACCTACGGAATACATGGGAGGAAAACCCATGCTATGATATGAGAGGGTGGTTGGTGATTCAACTATTTTCACGTAGAGAACTTGTACCCAGACCCCAGGTAACTTCTCTTAATCTCTTCACTGGTATATTCTAGGACCTCATCATCCCATACATTCCTTTGGAAGGAACATCCTCACCCTAATTAGTTGTGATACTTAACGAAATTTTTAGTGGTGTGCTCTTTGGATTTATTGTGATATAGTCTAATCTCTTAGGTGTGTGAATTAAAAAATATTTACCTATGGAGGATCAACATCCTTGTAGATATAAAAGGTTGCAAGGTCTTCCTCCACCTTTGGTTGTGGAGCCTCCACTGCCACCTAGAAGGTGGAGAATCAACACAAGTGGTTCTTTCGAACTTCATGGTATTAGTGAAATTATTGGGGAACCTAAACTTAGGTATATCCAACCAAATTATCCATCAATAGAGATCGAAGACCTGTAGGCTGAAGAGTTTGTAAGGAACTATAACTCACCTCTTACTGATTAGAGAGATCTTGTGCTTATTCAATTTAGGCATTTCAGTCAACCTGATCTTTGTTTTTCATCAAGTGTTCTCATATCAAATACTGGAGAAGGAACTAGAGAAATCAATTCCCCTACTTCAGCCATGTCATCCGGTGAAGCATCTCCTCTACATGTGAGTGTGCTACTATAGAACATACCTAATGCATCGGTAATGTATTTAAATTTAACTCCATCTAATTTTTTATCTTTGAGTTCTAGAATGGCTGGCCCTTCAACACCTATAAGTCCTACTACCAGTTTGGCTAATGTGGTGGTTACTAGCATACCCAGTATTCCTTTTACATCCTCTCCCCTATTCCAAATTTTTAGAAAAATCCTAGTGGTTCCACTCCTCTTTTCCAAGGGTATCCTTGGTATGAAGGACACATTCCTCCATCCTTTCCATATGTAGGCCCTACACCTACTGTGCCAATTGTATCTTCTAGAAGCTCGAATCCTTTCATAGGATTTAACTTTCAAATTTCATGTCAGGTCTTGATCGCACCGATTGGAAGCTCTACTTTTTCATTGTTTGGTGGAAGGTCAATAGCTCCAGTATTGATGACACATGTCTCGTGTGGAACCAGACCAACTCAATAAAACACACCTCAAGTCAGTAAACCCTTAGCTTTTGGATGGAATCCTTTTCAAAATATTGTCACTTCTTCACAGTTGGTGGCTGGGGGAAACCCCATTCAACCTTATGGAAAAAAAATTGTAGGAACTTCCTTACACCAAGTTCCCCAATATCAATCCCCATATCAAGCTTGACTTCCTTTTATGGAAACTTTAAATTTTCCATACCTCTCAAAATTAATGTATGACCCTATGTTCCATGATCCGGCTTCGTCGCCATTCCCTATCAAACTCCCTTCTGATATCCCAAAATTTGAAGGGAAGACTGAAGAGGACCCTAGTGACCATGTGACAAATTTACATCTATGGTGATATTCCAACTCATTGAATGATAATTCAATTCAGTTAAGACTCTTTCAAAGAAATCTGATGACTTTAGCATCTAAATGGTTTATTGAACTTCCATCTGCTTCTTATGACAATTATCTTAACTTAGCCACTTTTTTCCTCAACCACTTTCAACTTATGGTCTGGTATGATTCCTGTACTGAGCTTTTGTCGAATTTTCAACAGAACAAATCCACCCACATCTCTGACCACATTTAGTAATGGTGAAGAAGGAACAAGTTGATTAAGGATAATATTCCTCATAAGTTTTTCTTGGAATGGTTCTTGAAATATTTTCTACCATATATTTCGAATGATGTATCAACTTAAGGAGTAACAACCAAGGAGGAAGACATTCTTAGAACCCAGCAATTGGATCTGATCTATGCTCATTTTGGGATTCTAGATGAAATTACACCAGATGCATCAAGGTTTAATACTAACTTTGCAAAACCAAATACTCGACTGTATGTCAATGGAATCGTTGGTTTAGTCCAGCCACCCATTGTAGAATCATTGGAAAAAATAATTCATGAATTATCAGTGAAGAAGTCTGCAGTGGATGTAGCCAAGGCTACAACCTTGTCCCCTCATAATGCAGAATTTTTTAATGCACAATACACCCCAAAGGGCACTCAGCAGCCCGGTGGGAAGGAAAAGGGAAGAAAGGCCCAGGGAAACCAAAACAAACAAAAACCCACAAACAATGCTAAGGGGGGGAAGAAAGAAAGGAAAAAGGTAAATTTCTCCTGTAAACTTTTTCAATAGGATCACTTGAACTATCAATGCGCTTTAATGGAACAAGCACAGAAGTTGTTGAAGAAACAACCTATTGTCCTTAACGATCCTTTTCCACAAGGAAACAATTGAACTTGAGTGATTCAAAGAATGTCAGTGGAATTCAGAGTACTCCCCCTGTCGATCAATCTAACATCAATATGGTCCACTCCCAAACTTTCTTACAAACCCGAGCCAAGAATTACGAATCAGAGTCTCCGTAGAAATATAAGAAACATCTCAAGTCATCAACCCCTCTTTCAATTGATAAATTGGTCAAACCTATGCCAAAAATACCAAAATTTGTTTTCAAAAATACATACCATAACCCTAATGCAAGGTACGCTCCCAACTACTCAGTTGTAGAGGATCTAGCCCAAACTCCTTGTGTTATGTCCTCCTTGGAAGTGTTGTGAACTTGTCCATCTCAGCCTAATGTACTTTTGGAATCCATTGATAGTATCGATTATGTGAACCTAACAACCAACTTCGACTTACCTTATGTCAATCCTTGCTTACCCTATTATGTAGCCCTCTAAATCAAAGTATTCCATGGTGGAAAAACCATTGGACGAACCATTATATATGAAGGTGCATCTACATGCATGATGGTTGTTTCATGTTGGAAATATTTGGACTCCCCAGAGTTGGTCCCTTCAAACACCTTACTGACTTCTTTTGACGGAAGATCTTTCCGCCCTCATGGTATACTTTCTTATTTTTATATAGAATTGACAAGGAAATGGTTTCTGTATAAGTTGAGTTTGTTTATGCCCCTCTGGACTACAATATAATCTTGGGAAGGAGTTGGACATATCCCATGTGTGTTATTATGTCGTATGTATTCCGTGTTCTTATTTTACCCCATGAAGGGAAGTTAACGACTATTTACCAATTTTCTTATACACAAAAAATCCGTACATACACATCAAAGTCTAATGTTCTTTTGATTAATCAATCATGTCCTGCAAACAAAAGTCTTGGAAATGGGATATATAAATCATTGATGTGAACTTTTTATTTTCTCGCTCCTATTAATTTTATAGTATTGAATAGTGTAGGGAAATTTGTTTGTACAGTTGTAGATAGGACCGATCCATGGGTTATCCCTTCACAAGTTGACCCTAATGTTCCCTTGTTAGCTACATAAATATATTAACAAGCTTCAGTTGATGCTACTGCTAACGCCCTCCTGACTCCTTTTGTCTCATAGGAGCCAAAGGAAACCTATTCACATGATTTCCTAGACATGGTTTTGTCTTCTAATGAAGCAATTTTGGAGGCAATGATAGGACCCAACAAAGTATGTGAAGACTTACATCACAAGTCCTATTTCCTAACAGAGATGAGCAGAATTGAAAATTATGAGTTCCATGTGAGATTAATTGAAGGTGTTGAACAAACCATAAATCCTTTTCCCAATGAAGGAGTGTTTACTGAAGGAAACATGGCCAAAATTTCCACAACTATACCCATCAACATCTCCACTAAACCTGATGTCGTAGAAAATGTTTACATTGGAGCAAGTTCTTCACCTGAATAAATTTCCACTTATACAACCTTGTTTAAGGATTTCTGCAATGTCTTCACCTAGTCTTACAAGGATATTTCAGGCATCGATCCATCTATAGTAGAGCATGAAATACAAACATGCCCTAATTTCAGACCTATTAGACAAAAGTTATGCCCAGTGAATCCACGGAAAGCGGCAACCATCAAGGCTGAAGTAGAAAAAATATTGAAAGTTGGTTTCTTATATCCCATACTTTTAACAGAAAGGGTATCAAACCCAATCACGGTAGACAATAAGAAAGGAACTTTACGCATCTGCATGAATTTCAAGGACTTAAACAAGGAATGTCCTAAAGATAAATACCCCACACCTTTCATGGATCAGATAATTAATGGATGTGCCGGTAGTGAAGTCTTTTCATTTATGGATGGATTCTCAAGATATAATCAAATCCAAATTAAATACAAGGACCAACATAAGACTACTTTCATATGCCCATGGGGTACCTTCGCGTATAATAATATGTTGTTTGGCTTGAAAAATGTCGGGGCCACTTTCCAAAGGGATATGAATTTTTTTTTTCACGATATAAAGCATATTTTTGAACCTTACTTGAATGACCTTCCGGCCCATTCTAGAAAAATAAATGATCATCTGAAACATCTGCGGTTGGTTTTGAAAGATGTCGACATTATAAGATCTTCTTAAACCCCCATAAGTGTGTATTTTGTATCAAATCAAGGTGATTGTTAGGTTTCAATGTCTCCAATAAAGGTATTAGGATTGATCCATTAAAAGTCTATGCAATTATTAATCTTCCTGCTCCTCAAAATATCTGACATCTTCAAAGTCTATAGGGTGAATCTAAATTTCTCCTACCATTCATAGTCAATAATGCTAAGATAACGAAGGGTTTTATGCTATTGATAAATAAATACTCCCCATTTATATGGGATGAAGCCACTCAACAATATTTTGAATCCTTAAAGAAATCATTGCTATCAGCGTTGTTGTTGCGTCCACCAGATTACACGAAGGATTTTTTATGGAATCTTCCTACATTAGACTCTATGGTTGGGGTAGTGCTATTTCAGGAGGATAACAAGCTATAGGAACATGTCATCTATTATCTCAGTCGAGATTTGGCTGGACTTGAAATCGGGTATTCGCATGTTCATAAGTTGACCTTGGAAGCAGTATATGTTGTTCATAAGCTATGTCACTACATATTACTCAAGTTAATTACCATGGTAGTAGATGTGAATCCATTTCAATATGTTATATCCCAATGAATTGTCGAAGGAAAATTCAACAAATGGATTTTCATACTCTAGGAATTTGATTTGTATTTCCAGTCTGCTAAATTTAAAATGTCCTTAGTATTCGTGGAACTTATCTCTGAGTTCCCTGATGATGAAATTATAATAACAGAAGATGAATTGTTTCCTGATGAACATATCTTCCTAATTTCAACCAATTATCCCTGGTACGGATATATTCTCATATATCTCTAGGCATTGAAATTTCTAGCTACCTTCTCACGAGAGGAGCGACAAAAGTTGAGAATAAATGGTAGAAACTACCTCATTATCGTAGGAACCTTATAAATAATAGGGGTATATTCTATTCTACGTCATTGCCTCACTCATGAGGAGGCCAATTTTTTCCTAAATTATTCTCACAGTGGAGCATGTGAGGATCAATTATTTGGGTTATCCATGGCCCATAATATCTTACATGTCGGTTATTTATGGCCCACCATATTTAAGGATTGTGTGGAAGTTGTGAAACATTGTCATCCATGTTAGATTTACACCAGGAAGATGTGATCACATCTCTCTCCTCTACATCCCATCGTCATGGTAGGACCCTTCACCAGGTAGGGGGTGGATTTCATGACCTGCAACCCAGTATCTGCTGGGGGGGAACAAATACATCATTGTCGTTGTGGACTACTTTACCAAGTGGGAAGAGGAAATTCCTACCTTTAAATTTGATGATGAGACCACAACATATTTCATTTTTAACCAAAGTATTGCTAGGTTTGGCATCCCAAAGCAGATTGTCACAAACCATGGCAGTCAATTTCAAAATAGAATGATGACTGAGTTCACCACGTTTCTAGGGTTTAAACAAGACCACTTGTATTCATTTTACCCACAGAAGAATGGGCAGGTAGAATTTGTTAATAAAATGTTAAATACCATTCTTAATAGAACTATTAACTCAAGTAGGTCAAATTTGCATATTATGTTGTATCCTGCACTTTGGGTGTATTGAACGATAGTTAAGACTTATAGAGGGTTCTCCCCTTTCCAACCCATTCATGGAGTGGAAGCAGTTACCCCAATTGAATGTGAGATACCATCTCTCAAAATTTCCATTCATGTGTTACTGGACACTTCAGACATAGAGGAACATCTTCTACATATAGAACACCTATATGAACAACGAAGAGATGTGTTAACAGCAAATTAAGCACACAAAGCATGGTTCAAAAACTAATATGACATAATGGTCAAACCTAGGGTTTTTTATGAAGGAGAATTTTTCTTTGTTTATGACTAGGCTAAGGAACCCCTGGGGACAGGAAAATTTAAATCTATGTGGTTAGTCCCATATGTTGTTTCTAAGTTCTGAAATAAAGGTGCTATGAATTGATCGATTATGATGACAACAAACTGTTGGAGCCCCAAAATGGGCTCTACCTAAAAAAGTACTATGCCTAGCACTTATGGATTTTCTTGTACTATAGTTGTATAACTTTGTAAATAATCATCACTTAATTAGTATTTCTTATGAAGGCTTGGTTCTGTTTCATTTGTCTGTGGAATGGTTCATATGATTCGCTGATGGTGTAAGCAATCACACTTACAATTTGGCTTCAGTCTCTTGGGTCATTTATGCACCCATGGGACCACCAGTTACCATACGAGGAACTTGTTTAGGTCCTTAAACTAACAATGTGGATGAATACAGTGATGTTATTGATCTCTTGATGGATGCTATTGCACATAGTATTTCATGTATGGAAGTTAGACTCGACTCCTAGTTAATGGTCTCTCGCTTAATGTAGTTACCAGGTGAGACATCCTACTTTATTACATCATTTTTTGAGAATTAGGTTTAAAGAAATTTTAAACACATTGTATACAATCACTTTCCAAGGGACCAAAACACAATTACTGATGCATATGCTACTTACATCTTAGATTGGCATGTGTCACATACATTATAAAAAAACACATAAACGATACATAGAAACACATGTAAATAAGATGTTATATATATATATATATATATATATATATATATATGNAGATTCATGGTCCGAATATCCATTAATTAGTACATCAAAATACAAAATAGGATGAAGTTCCATCATGATGCTAATGACTAGGGAGGCTATGTAGCCTCGCCTTCCTCATGTACAGCCTCTCGATAACATAGAACAACCCTAGACACCCTCTGTAAGAGGCATAGCTAGGAAGGAGGTACCCCCACTACATGCTCCTGCACATAAATGGAGATCCTCTCCATCTTCAGTGTATGAGAATCATGGGTAATCCTAGCTAGCTTTCCCTCCATGACTCAAAGCATGGATTCACCATCATCTTAATCTCCTGGTCACCTTTAGGTCCTATGGTGACCATCTGGTCGAACATGCCCAATATCTGCATCATACAATATGACTTATACTCGCATAACATACATATGTATATATACACTTAAAAACAATTTTTTCATAAAAAAGTAAATACATGAAAATTAAAACTCACCCATCTCTCCCCATGCACCTCCTGGAGGAAGAACTAGCTCTGGATTGCCACAAAAATATAAACCTTCATAGGGGAACTATTCAAAGGTAGGCACATTCCTACCCCACCATGCATAAAATTCATCGTAAAACCCACCCCGTATCTCGCCACTACTATGACGAAAAGACACATCACCCCACCGTGTGATCCTAGGCTGACGTGGAGGAGCCAATGGAAGTCTCACCCTGGGGCTCAAAGCAGGCATCCCCTCAAAGAAGAAAGTTGCAAGGATGCTAAAATACCCAATTTTTTTCTTCTTCCTTAAATTACAATTAAATAGTTTGTTCTTCATGTTTATGACTAGCCCAGTGCACCAATCAAACACCACACTCTGCAGACATTCCACGGCTAGATGCTTGTGGTTCCGTGTGGCTAATTGTAATGCAGATGTACCCACCACCTGGGTGATGGTACTCATAATAAATTTCAGTGGGAAACTTTTTACCTAGACAATTGGTATTTGTGTGCTCGACTTCTGTGTACCTAGAAGGAAATAGGTGTTCACATAGCCTTACACATTGAGTGGGTCACCCCCACATCTAGTTCCACTCAAACTCAATGGTGCCCCCTTATGAGATAAACCAGTGATGAAATATATGTCTTCGACAATTATTTCAAGTTTATCTACTTGGATATCGAACATATATTACTCAAGATCCCATAATTGTACCAATGATTCCAATAAACGAACTTGATAATGCATGTTTGCGGTACGAAATAACTTCAACAAACCACATCTTCTAACGACATTTAGGGTCAAGGGATCTCCCAATGCTACTCTATCCTTGTTCTCGTGCTCTCTCTCCCTCCATTCTAACACCATGATGCCTACAAAATATCATCCTTTGGCCATTAAAAGGGTAAAACACACTATCTGCAGAAAATGTGATTGTCCAGTTATGAGAGTGTGTACCATTCATGGGTTTCCTATTGCATACCCACAAATACTTATCGAATTAATGATTTTTCAACAGGATACCTATTGGTTTATTGGTCAATACTGAGAGAGGGGGGGATGAATTAGTATTTTTATATTTTTACTAATTTAACCACTTTTTAAATCTATCATTAAAAACACATAACAACAAGAATACACAGAACACAATTTTAACATGGAATCCCAATAGGGTAAACCACCAATACATCCTATTACTGCAAAATTGTTATTTACAAATATTTTTTCTTATTTCTACAGACAAGGATGGTATTACACCCTATTTACCAGCAACTACTGGAAGGAGGCTACGACCCCCTAGTTTATCAACTACTACTGAAAGGATGCTACGACACCCTATTTACCAGCTACCATGGAAGGAGGCTATGACCCCCTATTTTATCATCTGTTACTGAAAGGATGCTATGATACCCTGTTTTGTCAGCTATGACTGACATGATGCTCCTACACCCTATTTACCATCTTCTACTTGAAGGAGGAAACAACCTCCGATGGGCATGTTTCCTTCCCTAGCTCCACCCTGCCACCCTAATATGGTTTATGTAATATTCTAGATTTCTTTTCCCTCCAATCTCTGTCTCACCCACTAGTATCTATTTCTAATTTTCTAATGTAGATGTTGAGACAAATTCTCTCACTCATAATTCTGCGTATAAGTATCTTCATGTTTCCTGCGTACGTATTGTTCTGGAAACACACCCTTTCAAAAACATGCCCTTTCAAATCTGATAATGACACCTAACATAAATATGTTTATGAACATTTAATTATTAAAATTAAAACTATCATATACTTGTCCAACATTGGTGTATAATCTCTTCATACTTGCGGGCATCACTTGTAAGGGTTACAGGAAATATTTACTACATGTAAATATCAAACCAGAACATTCTTTCACGTCCTTTCATTCATTCAGCACTTCAGAATTCATTTTCACAACTCGACTTAACATTTTTTGGTTCTTCCGCAATCTCCTTCTCCAGAATCAATCCAGGATGTTGATATAATTTTGAGTCTCTCTGGTCCGTCGATCTAGCACATAGATTTCCTCTTGAAATCGTATTTTTGCACCAAGTTTTTGTTTCAACGATTCCCCACCATTGATATCCATCAGGGTTCTCCATGAGCGTCGATCTCCAGATAATGGAATGCAGGATGCAGAAACGTAACATTTCATCAAATCATATCTTGAATTTCCACAAGCTCCTTCCTGCAAGCTCCTTTCTGCAAGATTATTTTTTCAAGCTTCTTTCCGCAAGCTCCTTTCCACAAGATTCTTTCCGCAATCTCCTTTCTGCAAGCTTCTTTCTACAAGCTCCTTTCTGCAATTTCCTTTCCCCAAGCTTCGTTCTGCAAGCTCCTTTCCACAAGCTCCTTTCCGAAATATCATTTCTAAAAGCTTATTTCTGCAACCTCCTTTCCACGAGATTCTTTCTACAACCTCCTTTCTACAAGCTCCTTTCCGCAATATCCTTTCCACAATATCCTTTCCACAAGATTATTTCCGCAATTTTTCTTTTGCACCGTCGATATTTTGTGAAGTATTTCCCTACCTTCGATATTATGGATTACATGTTGTGGATTTCAAGTTCATAAAATCTTCAAACGTTATTTCTATAATTCCCTTCCCGCATTTTTCTTCTGTATCGTCGATCTTTTTTAGCGGAACTAATCTCAGTCGTCTGATATTGATCTTTTGCGGAACTTTGTATTTTCTGCATAACTGTCGGAATTAATCCTTAACTGTCAAATCTAGTGCGGGACTAATATAAGTTTTTCGATCTTGATTGTTTCAAAATTGATCATTAATCATCGGATCTCATGTGGGATGCTTCCTGACGGTCGATTTTAGATCGAATGCAAATCTCACCATGACTTTGTGGATCTGCACGATTTATTTGTGAAAATCCTCTGCGACTTTTTTTCTAACAGTTTTGAAGATTTATATACACAGATAATTTCATCATGCTGCTGATTATAAGGAATTTATAAACACTCTCGCAGATATAGTTTCTCTGAAGATTTTATAAACACTCTCGCAGATATAGTTTCTTTGTTCTTCGACATATACTCTATCTCTCGTTCATTTCACTCTTCTACAGTTCCACTCTTAATTTGTCTAACCAGCTTTTTTATTCATACTGCATCTCTACTTCCACTCTACCTCTGTTCTTTGTTTCATTAACCATTGGTTACATCATACTATTGACACTATATTGGAAGTCTTCAGATCAGTCATTCATGGTGTCTTATCATCCATGTCCATCTCATCCATTTCATTTGTTATAAATGAACTTTTATGACATCATCATTAGAACACCATCATATTCCATGTCATAATATGTGTCATGCCACATACTCAACTATTCCATGCCATGCCACCACTATTTTATAACATAATCATTAGGACACCATCATATGTATCATGCAACATCCTCCACTATGCCATGCCATGCCATCACTACCTTAGTCTTTCACTAATCTTGTCCTGTCATCATATCCATTGGTTATTCCTTTGTCATTCGTCAACACCTTTGACATCAATGACAACTATATACTCAACAATACCCATGGTTCCCTCAAGGTTCCCTTATAACCTCGCCATAAGGCCCAAATTTGCATAAAAAATTCAAACAAAAGACATAAAATGAAAGCTAAGGAAGAAATGGTCTACCTGCAACTCATGGTTTGTGAATTCATCCACTGGTTGTCTTATACAAAGAATTTGAAGTTAAGGGGTATTTTTTCACTATATAAGGTAAAAAACCAAATAATTTTTTTTTAACAAACAAAATGAACTATTTATAGTAAAAATTTGAAATTTTTACCCGCTTTGATATAGTTTGGTCGATTTTTTACTATTTTGACTAATATTGGTTGTTTTTTACCTACTTTTGCAGCTAATGAGTAAAATTGGAGTATATTATCCCATCATATAGCATAGGATTTGGTTCCCCTTGCATTTTGCATCAACACCTTATCCCTTTGCAAACCCTTAGATCTCATTTGTCATCCACGGACTGCGATCTGTAACCTTCTTTTTCTTCAAACATTGTTGTTCTTCCATGGATTAGAGCCTTCCCAACATGGGAAACCCTAACTAGAACACTTTTTGTCAATAATGGTTCCCATGCCACATGTTTCTAGGTGGTGGGATCCTTATTAGTTTTTTTTATGCAAAGATAAGCCTCATGCTCTCTCTATTGCTGACTGCCCTTTGTCATAAGGCTCCTGTCATATGGGGCTATCTTCAATCCCTATTCTGACTCCTTAAAATTGACTAGATAGTCAATTTACATGTTCTTTCAAACTCATTAAAGGAATTTAAGAATAATCCATATTGCTATAAGTTTAACCCTTTTCTAGACCATATGGATTACTTACCAAAAAGGAATACTCTAGTTCACTGTGACTAGAAGAGTGTCTTCAAGTATAGGTTTATCTCTTTTTCGGGCCTGGAGGACTAAATTTACAAAAAAGGAACCTATTTGAGCTCACTTTTTATTTTTCATGCTCTGGATTAAACTATGAAAAATATTTTGAACATTCTTTATTGCATCGTCATGCTCGTTAAACTTCAGCACAAAGCATTGAGTTTATTGTTGTTTGTCCCATTCTCATAAATAAATGGAGCATTCTGAGTGATATTTCCTTCCTTCACACTCGTTAAAATAAGGATATCTCCTTACTTTTGAAGCAGCATTGGTTTGGTGACAGTTTACCCCTTTTTCGAACCTTGACGACTATGTATGAAAAAGGTATACCTTAGTTCTTCAAAATCTAAGAGAGTTCTCCTTTGGATTGTTTTATACTTTTTCAGACTCAAGAGACTAACTTTACGAAAAATCACCCCCCTAGAGTCTTATCTGTAGTTTTCATACTTTTAAACCATGAAAACACCAGTGAGCATCCACTAATTTGGGCTCGTAAAATCCACGAATCAATCTTATATCAAGCAATATTCTCTTTTTTCTTCAAGCTTGCTAAAAAATGAAGAAAGTATTGAGTTTACTTTCTTGAACTCGTTAAAACTTAACAAGAAAGGAAGGATGGAAACACATTCTTTTGTACGTGGTCTTCCTGCAAGTCCCTTGAACAAAGAACTAAGTCAACTCAGTATTTCAGGTTTTCACTTCCTAGTTCAACTCAGTATTTTTAGTCATTATTACTCCACTATTTACTTCTCCTAAGTACATGGGGAATCTGTTAATGTCTCGTACATTTCATATTGGTATGTTTGTTTCCTTAAAGTTTAAAGTGTCCTTGGGTCATCTCTATGTTGTGCTCACTTTTCAAGGATCCCTATCCTCCATCTGTTCACCTTGATCCCTATCAGTTTTAATTATGATATTATATAGTGTACATCTTCTCTTATCTAGTCTATTAGTTACCCTGATGACCTGTTGAGGGATTCATTTCCTTCCTCTTCACATTAGAGGAAATTTCAACTCAAAATGGGCCTTTTAAATTTTATTCAAATTCCATGTCATCATGTGTTAGCCAATGAAATTGCTTTAAATTTGAAATACCCTATAGGTCTTAAACACTTTTTTAATATAAATTTGGGGATAGGTATCATAAAAAAAACTACTTTTTTTGTTTGTATTTGTTACATATGTCCCTGTGTTTTTACTAAAATTTCGATCGGGAGAGCTCATTGGATGCAGAATTAAATTCTGCATCCAACGAGTACCCACTCGGCATACTTTTGATGGACCCCGCTACCCCAAAAACAAGAAATACCTAAAAAAAGGGAATGATGACATCATCATTCTATTTTTTCAGGTATTTCTTATTTTTGGGGTAGCGGGGTCTGTCAAAAGTATGCCGAGTGGGTACTCGTTGGATGCGGAATTAAATTCCGCATCCAACGAGCTCTCCCGATCGAAATTTGAGTAAAAACACAGGGAGATATGTAAAAAATACAAACAAAAAAGTACTTTTTTTCTTTTCTTCCTCCAAAATTAATAAATATTATTTTATTATTTTAACTATGATTTTATTAGTTCATTTTAGGAGGCCCATTTTGAGTTGAAATTTCCTCTAATGCATATGGCTTCCAATTTACACCTGCTATAAGAAGAATACCTAGATTTTCAAGTTAGTACCTCAGGATCCACTTCACATATTGGTGGACTCCTCTACATTGGTCATCAGTATAACTTCTTAACTAATATTCTGATGGTATCCTTCCATATTCGACTTCAATTAACATATTCACATGGTAGGATTCATACTAGTTACTATGGATTTGGATAAATACATTAGGTTTACAGCCTCTATAGCCTAAGTTAAACAAGATTATGCCATGACTGGTGACACTTTCTCAGCAATGTAATATCTATCATTGTACTCATGTGGATAATATCCACCTTTATAAAACATGTGTGTCCTTGTAGCGCGTATCATATGATGTATCTTGTAAAGGAACTAGTGTTCCTCATTATTGAACATGGAATCCTCGGTGATTGTAAATGACCTCATTTTGCTTGTTTTAGGTACTTCTTTGCAGCCTTGATTTTGAATCCTCTGAACAAAGAATTGTAATTTATTTCATCCATCCTTACCCTTTGACCTCATACATTAGGGGGTATCTGTTATACTATGAAATGGCACTTCTCCGTCCAAGTAATGACATCAAATATGTCATTACAAAAAATGACATTATGGATTGAAGTGACCATAACCCTATAGATGAATTGGATCCTTAATACGCCTTGTTCACTCTAGCATCAACCATTTTTTCTCTTGAACTCATCATGTATTCGTGACTTTCCTTTGAGAAACTCAAGTTTCATTCGTGATTCTACCATGTACAACCCACGTATTATTAATATTCACAAGTTTCCTTAAGAAAACATGTGATTCATTCAAGATATGCTCCATATGAATCCGTGAATTGCATTAAGAATAGTTAATAAAATAAAAGGATGATTCACTAGGGGAAGTTGGGCTCAGCTTGGAAACTTTCCCAACTTCCCCAACCATCCTGAACCTCAAATTCCTTCCTCACAATCAACTATAAAAAGAGAGGAAGGGTATGAGGAAAGGGGACCAACTTTGGAGGAAACGTTATGCTGGAGGATTCCATTGAGAAGAGGAGCAAGAGGACTCAGGTCTTGGTTTGTGGAGGAGATTGTTCATATACAAGGCTATGTAATCTTTCCATATCTCTAATAATAAAGATTGTTTTTCCTTCCATCAATGTCTATATATATTATTCTGATGTTTTGAGTAATGATCTAGGTTGTAATTTGTTTTGAATACATTTATTATATATTCATATCTCATATTATATAAAAGTGGAAGATACTTTGAGGAAATGGAAATGTTTGTTGCAGGTATTGAATATTGGAAACAAAGGAGTATTGGAGAAGAAGAATAAAGATAGGATAAACCGTCATAAAAAGGTACATATTCTCTTTCTCTCAATCTATGGTCTATGCTTGTATAACCCTAGTTGTCTGGAATTAGAACACAGTAATTTGATGTCCTCTAAACCCCCATCCATAATGTAGTTTATCCCTAACAACAGACACATCAATTTTTTCCCTATCTCATTCTCAACCAAAACTTTCCACTTCTTAAAAGTAAAAAACACATCATATTTTGGTCTAACGCAATAGACCAAAGCTTTTCTAGATGCATTATCAATAAAAGTAACATAATAGTGAGAGCCATCAAGATTATGTAGCTAAAATGGCACCCATACATATGTTAATATTTCATATGCTTAGAAATATATAATTAGTGTTTAGTTCAAATTCACAACAATAGCATATGGAGAATCACTGAAAGAAACACAATCATAAGATAGACACAGATTTATCCTGGGAAACTCGCAAGGGAAAGAAAACCCAACAAAACTTCCTCTATATAGATGTATAAGATAAAAAACCTAAAAACAGGTAATCCTCCTCCTTGTTGGTATGTGTCTCTCTCTCTCTCCTATGCACTATACACAAGTGAGTGGGTAAGTTCAAATGAGGAGAACAACTCCTCTATTTATACTCTTTCTGTCACCTGACTTTTAATCTAACAAGTCGGCCCAACTAAACTCACTAGGCCAACTTCACCTAGGAAGACTCAAAACAATATTATATTATATTCATTAGGGTACTATTGACCCGACTTGCAATGGAGGTTATACCTCGTGACTCTATGATGATGAAATACAATAGTAACATCTTGACGGAGGAATAAGACATCTCCCTTGGGGTACATCAGTAAAATACATTTAGAATATTCTTCAAAGTTACAATATTTAACCACTCCCACTTAACAAGAAGGGTATTATACTGACAACAACATCATCAACTATAGGAGTAACAAGAGAGAGCATCTTCAATGGTATCAAGGTAATACATCTACATGTCATAGGAAGTTTTCAACAATCATTGGCAACTAAAACAGTTACTAGAATATCTTCAATATATTTAGTACTGGTACATCATCTTCTACAACACCGAGTATTCATCTTTTGGAGCACTCGATCACTTGATCCTTTGCAGCAACACTTTGATCTTTCGATCCCTTGTAGAAACACTTCGATCTTCGTGATCCTTTGTATCATCACTTTGATCTTCTTTATCATTTGCAGTAGCACTTTGATCTTATTGATCCTTTGCAGCAACACTTCGATCTTCTCGATCCTTTATAGTAGCACTTCAATCTTCTTGATCATTTTCAATGGCACTTTGATCTTCTCGATCCTTTACAACAACACTTCAATCTTCTCGATCCTTTACAACAGCACTTCGATCTTCTCGATCATTTTCCCGAACACTTCCTTCTCGATCCTTTGTTGCAACACTACCTGCAATACACATAATCTCTTTACGAGATGATCAATACCTATCACTTTAGGACATAGATCCAAGGATGATGCAATCCTCATCATCCTACTCCCTTTTAACAAGGAGGGTCCATAGCATCGACCACCTAGATAATTCACAAATAAATGCAGGACCACATCGTCTACAACTGAATGTACATATTGTCCACAAATGAATGCAGGACCTATCATCTACACATGAATGTAGGACTCATCATAGACCATCCTCATCCTGCTAGAGATGGGACCACTCCCAAGCGAGTGTTATATTCTATGGAATATACAAGTGAATGTAGGAACACTCTCCATGCGATAGTATCATTGCAACTGAATGCAGATCTCATTCACAACAGAATGCAAGACCTGTCATACATGGTTGAGTGTAGGAATCATTGGAGACCATCCTCATATTATTAAATCTAGGACCACTCCCAAGCAACTGTTATTTTCTACATCATCTGCAAGTGAATGTAGGAACACTCTCCATGGGAGAGTATCATATGCAATTAAATGCAGATCTCATCCACAACTGAGTGTGGGATTCATAGTAGATTATCCTCATCTTGTTAAATCTAGGACCACTCCCAAGCGGGTGTTATTTTCTACAACATCTACAAGTGATCCGGTGGATTATTCATCTTCAAAAATTACACTGATCCAATATGGTACAATGGTTATTAATCTATGGTTCAAAGAACATAACATATGTTTTTAACTCATATGTTAAACATGGTGCATCGTTCAACATAACATCGCATGGTGCGCGGTTCGACATAACATCGCATGGTGCGCGATTCGACATAACATCGCATGGTGCGCGGTTCGACATAACATCTCATGGTTCGAACGGTCAAGTCTTACGATTAAGACTTGGCATCTAGCGATTTGTGCACCATCAAGAGGTAACATAAAATGGGTTGTAACATGCTCACGCAGTTAGTTGGCAATGTTCTAGCGGTCTTGCGCACCGTAAAGGGGGAACCTCAAATGGTTCGTGAAAAGCCCGCACGGTCAAGTGTATACCCTCTAGCAGTCTTGTGCATGGTTAAATGGCACTATTCTGGCGGTTGGATGAGGGTGCGTGGTCACGTATGCTGCGACATTTGTGGAGTTTAGTTATATGCTGCGACAGCAGATATAACATTTGGAACAGCTCTAAAATGTGATGGATATACATTGTGTGCCGGGCTAGCAATACCATACATGGTATTAGATGGAACCGTTGGGAACCGCTGCTACATTTAGCGAAACAGAAATGAATGTAATATATATCTAGTTGAAACGTTTCGACGAAAATTAAAAGATAGCACATGGAATATGAAAAGACGGGTAGCAGACGAGTCGAACCCGTTACTTATCCTCCCACTGAACGCTTAAATAGACATTTTGGGCCACAATGAAGGGGGGGTTCAGATTGTTTAGAGCACCGAGCATCGCTTTTCTGTTATGAGAAGCTTGCAGAGAGGAGGACAAAAGAGAGTTTTGTTGTTAATTTTTAGATGTTGTTTGTATGTAAAGTCGGCTATACTCTGTTATGATTTGGCTTCTTTTCCTTTTGAAGGCCATTTTGTAATTTCCAGAAGAGGAGGTCTTGAAGACTTTGTATAGCATTTTGTTTACAGTTGCTGAAGTTGATGTTTCAGAGATTCCATAACCATTTTGTACCATTTTTAAAACCATTAATTGGATCGGTACCCATTGGAGAGGGACCCGGAGATGTAGCCCAGTGAAGGGGGTGAGCTCCGTTATCAACTTCTGTTTGTGACTCTCTGATTCTGTGTTTTTTTTCCCACATATGGTTATTAGTTTTGCATTCATTTCTATTTAAGCATTTAATTTCTGTTAATGCTATTTCATGAATTAAGTAAACTGGTGAATGCATTCTTTAAAAAACTGTTAATGCACTAAAGTTGAGATCCGACGGATCATGTTATGGTATCAGAGCAGGTTAACTACTTGTGCAAGTTTGTGAATGCTTACTAGGTCCAGGTTAAAGCTTGGTGAAGGAGAATTAATTGAAGGAGATCCTGAGATTGGCTCAAGGAGAACATTCTCAAGAACCATGTCTTCTCCACAAGGGGAAGAAGAATGACATACAGAACGGGAAAAACCTGTTATTTCTGAAACTGAGTTTTTGGAGGCTTTTATCAGTATGAAAGCCATGATGGAAATTCTTCTCGATGAGCATGCATAAAGGAAGAATAAAGAAGAAGGATATTCATCCAAAGATGCCAAAGTGAATAAGGAAGAAAAGGGTAAAAGAGTAGGAGGTGATGGTGATCCTCTTGATACTAATCCAACTTTCTCTTCTTCTCATACTTCTCATTCAAATAATGCAAATCCTAATATTCCTTATTTCAAATTGGATGTAAAATTTGAATTACCAATTTATAATGGAGATTTAGATGCTGAAAAGTTAGAAAATTGGATCAAGCAGCTTGAAGTATATTGCAGGGTGTAGGGAATTAATGATGACCCTTCCAGGATTCAATTGGCCACTTTGAGAATGAGTGGTATGGCTCTTACTTGGTGGGAGAGAAAGATTCATCAAGATCTTCGAAAGAACGGTAAAATTATTTCAGTTTGGAATGAATTCATTGAAGTATTAAGGAAGCAATTTTCTCCTTTAGGACATATTCAACATTTAACCATGAGTTGGAAAATGTTTAGACAAGCTAAAGGACAAAATATTCAAGACTATACTCATGAATTCAGAAAGAGGGCTATTGCATTGAAGGTTTCATTAGATACACAGGAAACTCTTCTTAAGTACATTGGTGGCATGCATTCTTATTTGAGACATACTTTGTTGATGTTTAACCCCAGTAATTTGGATGATGTATGTGTTCAAGCTACACATTTAGAAGCTAGGGGTAAGCATGTTAATGATACTTTTGTGAAGAAATCATTTAAATTTGACAGCAAATCGAAAGGTAAAGATAAGGGGGAAAAAAAGATGGCTACTGTTAATAAAGAGGGTGAAAAGCCTACATGTTCACATTGTCAGAAGGGACATGATGTCTCTAAGTGTTGGAAACTTCATCCGGAGTTAAGGCCAAAGAAGTACAGAGGAAACAAAGATAAAGGCAAAGCAAAATCTACTGCAGCAATTATTCAAGACTTGGGATCCGACTCAGGTGATGAAACAAAGGTTACAGCTGTCGGAATCTAGGGTAAGAATAAAAGTATCTCACTTCCCATTGATGAAAAATCAAGTTCTAGTGCAAGTACATATCTGCCATCTACTTCTAAGCAAAATGATAAAAATAGAATTGCATTGTTTCATGTTCGTGTCATTGCAAATCACACAAAGATTGATACATTGTTTGATAGTGGTTCACAAGTAAATTTGATATCAGAAGAAGTGGTTAAGAAATTGCATTTAGTTACTATGCCTCATGAAAACCCCTATCCTCTTGGTTGGGTTACTAATGATACACAATTGCAAGTTACAAAGAAATGTGTATTAAAGTTTGCAATTACTGGAAAGTTCATGGATGAGGTAGAATTGGATGTAGTACCACTTGACATTTGTGGAATTGTACTTGGGAGTCCATATTTGTATGACTGGAAAGTAGTATTTTATAGAGAGAAGAATAAGTATCATCTTTTTAAAGATGGTGTGGAATATATTGTACGAGCACATAAGACAAAAACAAATCTAGAAATAGTCTCTGCAGGACAAATGAAGAGGCTGGTAAATGCTATTAAGAATTTTGTGTTAATGATGGTTAAGGTGAAAAATGATGAGATCTCTAAATATTTTGAAGGATGTGATCCTAAACATAAATCTGAACTGATTGAAATTATTTCTGAGTATGATGATTTATTTCAATATCCAAAAGAGTTACCACCAAAGAGAGAAATTCAGCATGAGATACATTTGCAGCAGGATGTGCCACTCCTGAACATAGCCATGTACCAGATGTCTGTAATGTAGAATGAGGAAATCAAGAAGCAGGTTCAGGAGCTGATTGAGAAGGGGGTCATCTGGCCAAGCACTTCTCCTTGTGGCTCTCCTATAGTCTTGGTTCCAAAGAAGGATGGGTCTTGGAGAATGTGAATCAACTATAGGGCCCTTAACAAAATCACCATTAAAAATAGGTATCCTCTTCCTCGCATTGATGATTTGCTTGATCAGTTGAAACATGTGACTTACTTTACAAAATTGGATCTGCGTAGTGGGTATCATCAAATCCGTGTTGCTAAAAATGATGCCTGGAAAACAGCGTTTAAAACAAAACAGGGTTTGTATGAATGGCTTGTGATGCCTTTCGGGATCTATAATGCACCTGCTACTTTCATGCGGGTCATGAATGATGTCTTTTGTCCATTCATTGATGATTTTGTAATTGTATATCTGGATGATATCCTGGTGTTTAGAAAAACCTGGGAGGAACACATTGTACATGTGAAGAAAGTTTTAGATGTACTGAGGAAGGAGAAGCTTTATGTAAAAATGTCTAAATGTGAGTTTACTAAAACTTCTTTAGTATATCTGGGCCATATTATTGGTGGAGGCCACCTGCGAGTGGACCCAGCCAAGGTTGTTGTCATCGTAAACTGGCCATGGCCTAACACCGTTACTGAAATCAGAAGTTTTCTGGGTGCATTTCAGTATTGGAGGAAATTCATTTTTGGGTTTTCTTCCATTGCTGCTCCATTACATGCGTTGACAAGCGTTAAAGAAATTTTCCAGTGGGGAGGCAAGCATCAGAGAGCCTTCGACACTTTGAAGGAAAGGATTAGCACCGCACCAGTTCTGACACTTCTAGAGTTGCAACAGCCATTTGAGATCGAAACAGATGCCGGCGGATTTGCCATGGGAGCCGTTTTGATGCAAGGGAGGAAGCCAGTCTGTTACCATTCAGAAATGTTCTCTACTGCGGTAAGTAACTATCCGACTTATGACAAAGAGTTGTATGCTTTAGTACAGAGTGTGAAGAAGTGGAAACATTATATCATGGGAAAAGAAACAGTCATACATACTGATCATCATCCACTTCAATATCTGTAATCTCAAACTAAAGTATAGCAAAGTCATCATTTAAGATGGATGGGATTTTTACAACAGTTTCATATTGTAATTAAATACAAAAAGGGAATTCATAATAAGGTAGCAGACATGTTGTCGAGGCCACCTACAAACACTTCAATCATTCTTCAGAACAGTTCATTAACACATGAAAGTTACATTGAACAGTATGCAGAAGATAAAGATTTTAAGAACGTATATGCATCACTGATGCATGGTAAATAGGAAGAGAACTATTATGTGCATAATCAACTCCTGTATCATCTCGGTAAACTATGTATTCCAGAGAAAGAGAGAATGCATGTGATCTGAGAAGCACATAGTTCATTGATTGCAGGACATTTTGGTGTAAGTAAAATGTTGACAATATTGCAGAATCACTGTTATTGGCCTAAGATGCAAGAAATTGTAGCTAAATATATACGAGGATGTGTTATGTGTGCATCGAGTAAGCTTAGCAATAGGAAATTGGGTTTGCACACACCTATTCAAGTTTCTTCTCGTCCCTGGGAAAGCATTTCTATGGACTTTGTAGGAGGACTACCTATGTCTAGAGAAGGGCATGATTACCTATATGTTGTTGTGGACAGATTCCGCAAAATGTGTATCTTAATGCCATGTAACAAACAGATCACTGCTGAACAAACAACTCATCTATTCTTTCAGAATGTTTGGGTACATTTTGGGATACCCATGTCTATTATATCTGATCGGGATTCCCGGTTCTTGGGAGAATTCTAGTCAACTTTATGGGAGCTTATGGATACTAAACTTAAGAAAAGTACAGGTTTTCATCCACAGACTGATGGGAAAATAGAGGTAGTAAACAGAATAGTGGTTCAGATTCTCAGGGGATATTGTAGTAAACATCCTAAACTTTGGGATGAGCAGTTGCAGTATATAATACATGCTTACAATCATGCAGTTCATTCTTCCATGAAAAGATATCCTTTTGAAACTTGTTTTGGTTATCTGTCAAAAACACCGATGGACTTCTCTTTTGGCAAAGATGCAGTGGATGGACATCATGATGCAGATAAAGCTCTAAGATTCATTCAGAGAATCCAAGCGGTGCAGCAGGCAGTTCAGGAACAATTGGAGAAGAGACATGCAAAGTACAAAGCCAGGCATGACAAGCATCAAGTTGATCATCAATTTCAGTTTGGTGACAGAGTTTGGTTACATATCACCAAAGAAAGAATGAAAGGTGAAGGTAAAAAGCTTAAGCCTATCAGGTATGGTACTTTTGAGATCTTGGAAAAGATTGGTACTAATGCTTTTCACTTGAATTTACCTCCATACATGCAAATCTATTCAGTTGTCAATGTTCAGAATCTTAAATTGTATGAGCCTCCTATGATCATGGATGAGGAAAATAACATACAGATTCCTTTAGTTGATGATATTGCACCTAAATACATGAAAGAGTTGCAGGATGATGTTATTCTTGACAGAAATGTAAGGACTTCACGAAGGGGGAATGTTGAGTACCTTCGAGTGGGGCTTAAAGGCATGCATCCTAGCAAAGCAAGATGGATGGAGATTGGAAAAGTGAGGGAGCTGTACCCTCACTTACTTGCAGAGTGACTTAGGATTTTGGTGGTCCAAAAGCTCTCCAATGGGGAGGAATGATCCGGTGGATTATTCATCTTCAAAAATTACACTGATCCAATATGATACAATGGTTATTAATCTATGGTTCAAAGAACATAACATATGTTTTTAACTCATATGCTAAACATGGTGCGTGGTTCGACATAACATCGCATGGTGCGCAGTTTGACATAACATTGCATGGTGTGCAGTTCGACATAACATCGCATGGTGCGTGGTTCGACATAACATCGTATGGTGCATGGTTTGACATAACATCGCATGGTGCGTGGTTCGACATAACATCACATGGTGCGCAGTTTGACATAACATCGCATGGTGCGCTATTCGACATAACATCGCATGGTGCGTGGTTCAACATAACATTGCATGGTGCGTGGTTCGACATAACATCTCATGGTTCGAACAGTCAAGTCTTACAATTAATACTTAGCATCTGGAGATTTGTGCACCATCAAGAGGTAATATAATATGGGTTGTAACATGATTGCGCAGTTAGTTGGCAACGTTCTGGTGGTCTTGCACACAGTCAAGGGGGAACCTCAAATGGTTCGTGAAAATCCCACGCGGTCAAGTGTATACCCTCTAGCGGTCTTGTGCATGGTTAAATGGCACTATTCTGGCGGTTGGATGAGGGTACGCGGTCACGTATGCTGGGACATTTGTATGCTGCGACATTTGTTGAGTTTAGTTATATGCTGCGACAATGGATATAAAATTTGGAATAGCTCTAAAATGTGATGGATATCCATTGTGTGGCGGGCTAGCAATACCATACATGGTATTAGATGGAACCGTTGGGAATCATTGCTACATTTAGCGGAACAGAAATGAGTGTAACGTACAGCTAGTTGAAACGTTTCAACGGAAATTAAAAGATAGTACATGGAATATGAAAAGACGGGTAGCAGACGAGTCGAACCCGTTACTTATCCTCCCACTAAACGCTTAAATAGACATTTTGGGCCACAGTGAAGGGGGGGTTTAGATTTTTTAGAGCACCGAGCATTGCTTTTCTATTATGAGAAGCTTGCAGAGAGGAGGACAGAAGAGAGTTTTGTTGTTAATTTTCAGATGTTGTTTGTATGTAAAGTTGGCTATACTATGTTATGATTTGGCTTCTTTTCCTTTTGAAGGCCATTTGTAATTTCTAAAAGAGGAGGTCTTGAAGACTTTGTATAGCATTCTGTTTACAGTTGCTGAAGTTGATGTTTCAGATATTCCAGAACCATTTTGTACCATTTTTAAAACCATTAATTGGATCGGTACCCATTGGAGAGGGACCCGGAGACGTAGCCCAGTGAAGGGGGTGAACTCCGTTATCAACTTCTGTTTGTGACTCTCTGATTCTATGTTTTTTTTCCCACATCTGGTTATCATTTTTGCATTCATTTCTGTTTAAGCATTTAATTTCTGTTAATGTTGTTTCATGAATTAAGCAAACTGGTGAATGGATTCTTTAAAAAACTTTTGATGTGCTAAAGTTGAGATCTGACGGATCAACAAGTGAATGTAGAAACATCAGGATCTGCATGTGCGCTTGGCCTCTTTTGTACTGGAACATCACTGTCATTCCATCATCAATGGCAGTCTCATCATCACTCCCTCTTTCCAGGGAGGTTCATATTATCAACCTTCTTCCCCTTTTCGAGGAGGTTTCATATCATCATATTTCCTTCTTGAAATGAAGATCTGTAATATCAACATCATTGTTCCTCCTTACAAAGAAATTATTTTTGGACTACACCAAGATTCTCAGGGAAGTATTCAAACTTTACTCGAGATAGAGGATTTGTCAGCACATTAACAACTTTCTCATCAGTACTTACCTATTGTACTTACCTATACCATATGCATTATGTAAATATAGCATATTTCTATGTGCTTTGATTTATCATGGAACACAGGATTCTCTGTCATCTTTATAGAACTCTAATTTTCACATAGAATCACTGTGGTATCCAAATCCATGTCAAATGGACCTAAAATCAGCTTCAAAATCGATATGGCTTCACAACTAGTGGAGAAAGATGCTATGTACTCTGCTTCAGTCATGCTAATAGCAACATTGGATTGTTTCTTGCTAAACCATGAGATCATGGCGGATCCTGGATAATAACATCCACCTAAAGTGCTCTTTATTTCTACGACACTTCCTGCTCAATCTGAATCTGTACATCCATAGAATTTGTAGTCATGATCTCTATCATACTATAATCCAAATTCTATCATACCTTTTACGTACCTCATCACATGCTTTGCAGCTATCAAGTGAACACGCCTAGGTTTAACTAGATACTGACTCAGGGTGTTCATAGAAAAGCATATATCTGACCTAATATTCATCCAATACATTAATAACCCAATAATATATCTATATTGAGTCACATCCACTAACTATGATGATTCATCAGATAATAACTTTAGGTTGGTATCCATGGGTGTGGTCATGGCTTTACAATCCAACATATCAAATATTTTCAATATTTCCACTGCATACTTTCCCTGATTCAGAAATATTCCTTTTGGTCTCTGCCACACTTCCAGGCCGAGAAAATAGTGCATCAATCCAATATTTTTCATCTCGAAATATTTATCTATATTCTTCTTGCTTTCTGCAATCTATTTCTCAATTCCTATCAGAAATAGATCATCCACATATAGTAATAATATGACAGGTTCACCATCCATAACCCTAAGGTAAAGGCTAGGATCAACTTTACTTTTGGTAAATTTCAGGCTTGTCAAGAAGCTATCTATTCTTCCATACCAAGCTCTAGGAGGTTGCTTCATTCCATACAAATCCTTATTCAACTTACACACATGAGTCACTCTGTCTTCGACATCAAATACTTGTGGATGTTCGATGTGTACTTTTTCCTCAATCACACCATTCAGGAAGGATCTCTTTACATCCATCTGGTGTAGATTCCACTTCATCATCGGAAGATAGTTCCATGATGGTTGTGATGGAATTTTATCCTAATACTGGTGCAAATGTCTCTTCATAATCAATTTTCTCTTTTTGACAGAATCCTCTGGCCACAAATATTCCCTTGTATTTTTCGATACTTCCCTCATATGTTTGTTTTATCTTGTAGATCCACTTGGAACATACCACACTCTTGTTTTGTGATTTGGGTACTATATCCCAAACATCATTCTTCATTATTTACTGGTATTCTTCTGTCATTTCTTCTACCCATTCTTTCTTTTGTACAACTTCCTCGTAACTGGTGGGTTCTTGATATACAATATCACACATCAAAGCTACATAGTTGGAGAATGGATTTGATCTCTTTCTTGTGGAGGATTTTGGAGCTCCATAATTCTCTATTTCTTGTATGATTTATCTTACCCAACCAGGTTTTATCTTTCAATATATATCCATAGTATGGTGTTCCTAAGGTTCGAGCATGTCATGATCTTTTGATGCTACTATTTCGGGAGAGGGTTTAGCTTCTACCTTTCTGAGAGGTACATCTTCTTCATGTACTTCTTCAAGCTGACACCTTCTGGATTTCTTAATATTTGTTTCTTCGTCAAATTTTACATCCCTACTAATATCTATATGATGGAATCTTGAAATGTATATCCTGAAGGCTTTAGATACTTCACAGTATCCAACAAATATTCCCTTCTTTCCGTAAGGATCCAACTTGGTTCTCTTTTATTTTGTAATGTAAACATATACTTGACATCCAAATATCTTGAGATGGATCACTTCAGTTTTCTTTCTTGTATACATTTCTCTAGGAGTCTTGAAACCAAAAGCTCTATGAGATAATCTATTTTGCACATGCACGGTTTTTCTTATTTCTTCAGCCCATAGATGCATGGGAAGGTATTTATCATGAATCATTGTCTTCCTTGCTTCCATAATGGTTCTATTCCTTCTTTCTACAACAACATTTTGTTTGGGATTGTAGGGAGTGATTAGTTCCCTCTTGATTCTATCTTCTTTGTAGAAGGATTCAAATTCTTTTGAAGTATATTCTCCACCATTATCTATTTTGAGTGTCTTGATTCTTCTTTCTGAATGGTTCTCTATCAAGGCTTTGAATTCCTTGAATTTCCCAAACACTTCACTCTTTGTCTTCAAGAAGTATATCCATGTCTTTCTTGAATAGTCATCAATAAATGTAACATAATATTTATATCCACTTAAACATGTGGAGGGAATAGGACCACATACGTCAGAATGAATTAATTCCAGCGTACCTTTAGTCTTTGTTTCACTCTTCGAAAATGGATTCTTAATGTTCTTTCCTCTTGCACACCCTTTGCAAGTACCTTCATGAACGATCTTCGAATATAGTAAACATGTTACCACCTTTATCACATAGGGTAATGCTTTGTAGTTGATGTGAGCAATCCTTCTATGACATAGTGTGACTTGAGCTAGTGATCTCATGGACAAGGGTTGTTTCTGGATGTCCCTTGAGTTTGTACAATCCTCCTTCTTCTTCATCAATGACCACAACATCTTCAATTATATTTCCTTTGGTCCACATGAGTACTTGTCCATCTATAAAAGCAACTCTATATCCTTTATTATCTAATGTTGATATGGAAAGTAAGTTGTTTTTCAAACCTGGTACATATAGTACTTCCTTCATCTTCATGGAGGTTCTAGAGTCGAGCTTGTAGCCTGATTCACCAATGCCTTTGATGGGATACTAATATTCATATCCTAATGATAATTTCTAAGGAAATTTGTTTTCTTCGAGTCTTGATATATTTTGCTTCTTCCATGTGATGTGCTTCGAAGCACCACTATCAATAAGCCAGGTATCTTCTCCAAGTATTACAAACCAAGAGAGTGCAGAGAATAGTACATATTCTTCTACATCTTCTTCTTTTTCTTGTCTCTTTGTGGTATTTCTTCTTCTTCTTCATCCTCATCTTCAGCTAGATGCACATGATGTATTTTCGTGTTCTTCTTATTCAACGAACACTCTCTGGCAAGGTGTCCTATCTTATGACAATTACAAAATTTATATTTGGAGTAGTATTTCTTCTGACTGTTTTATCTTTTCCTTTCAAACTTATTTGGAGATTCTATACTCCTTGTGACTATCCTTCTTGAAGTTTGATTATCTTTTTCTTTTGGAATGTCTGGTTAGAGCTTGATCATCTTCTTTAAGTAGACATTCTCTGTTAGCTACTCTAGCTTCCTCTTGGATGCAATCTTCTCATACAATGTTAAATTTCATACTTTCTTTTCTGGCACACATAGTCTGTATGAATGAATCCAAAGGTCTAGTGAGACCATTGAGAGCATTCATAACCATTTCATCTTCATCAAGGGAGTCTCCAATGGCATATATTTGTTCATTGAACTCGGACACCCTTGTGAAGTAATATTGAATGGATTCTCCTTTACTCATCTTGGTACCCTTCAGTTGAGCTCTCAAATTCATCTTTCTATTGATTTCCTTTCCCTCATACATTCTGGAAATGGAATCATACATTTTATTTGGTATCTCTCTAGCTGACACTTGATGGATCAAGTGATCATTGATATAATCAACAATGATCATCATTTCCTTGATTAGGTCCTTCTGGTGCTTCTCCTTAGTTTCATCTTCATCTGCTTCTGCAAATTCATATTTGATGTATTTTTCAAAATAATTCTCTCTAAGAATTATACCAATCCTATACTTCCATGCTTGGAATTTTTCTATGCCTTCCAGCTTGTCCTCAAGCTTAGTGCTTGAGGCGATCTTATCTAGGAGGTCACTAAAAATTGAAATTTCTCAAAATGAAAAACTGACCTTACAAGGATATGTGCTTGAATGAATTGAGTAGGTTGGTCCACTTGGTTTCTAGAGATTCCAAATCTTCTCCCTCCAAAAATTGCTTGCGATATTTCAGTTTCTGTAGATTTTCGGTTCTGGTTTTTTGCAGTTTTCTGGTTCAGGGACAAACTAAGATTTGGATTTCCTGAAGATTCACCCAAATTCGAGTTAGGGATCAATAGATGCACTCTAGGGATGCTCAAATTTATATGAAATCATATCTTCAAAATCCCTAATTTTACAAAAACCCTAATTTCTTGTCGGGGGAGAGGAGAGATGGTTTCACCTTGTGAAAGTTGTTCTATTTAGGCTAGTTCTGATACCATGTTAAGATTTCATATTATTAGCTAGATATCATTAGTGTTTAATCCAAATTCACAACAGTAGAATATGCAGATCATTTAAATAGACACAATCACAAGATAGACATGGATTTATCTTGGTAAACCCTCAAGGGAAGAAAACCCAACAAAAATTCCTATATATATATATGTGTGTGTGTGTGTGTGTGTGTGTGTGTGTGTGTGTGTGTGTGTGTGTGTGTGTGTGTGTGTGTATAAGATAAAACCCTAAAAAAGGAGATCATCCTCCTTGCTAGTATGTATCTCTCTCTCTCCTATGCTCTATACACAAGTGAGTGTGTGTGTTCAAATGAGGAACACAACTCCTCTATTTATACTCTTTCTATCACCTGACTTTTAACCGAACAAGTTGGCCCCACTAAACTGACTTTCCCGACTTCACCTAGGAATACTCAAAATAGTATTATATTATATCCATTAGGGTACTATTGAACTAACTTACAATGGATTTTATACCTCATGACTCTATGATGACCAAATACAATAGTAACATCCTAACGGAGGAATAAGACATCTCCCTTTAGGTACATCAGTAAAATACATTTAGAATATTCTTCGAAGTTACAATATTTCAACAACATATGTATGGAAGATATCTAACTTTTCACTCTTATTATGTTTACCAACCCTAAGAAATATAACTCACTTATGTTTTCCATAAAAACAGTTCTCATAGAATTCCAAACTTACCTGCTTCAGATCTGAAAGCAATTTCCTTGAGTGAAGAATATGCATCCCCTTCTCACTCATGTGGCAAAGCCTATGATGCGACAATGTTGCACATATTTATATGGAAGATATAGAGATATAATAATCAATATTATGAGGACATAAATACAATGTACCCATCCTATCTCCTTTTTCTATTACCAGTGCTCCATTAGTGATCTTCCACCACATTTTTTCAAACGTAGACAAACCGTCGCTATATCCCAAGTGCCATGTTGAGATCAAATTTATTTTCATAGTAGGAATATTCCTTACAAGTTTTTGCATCTCCATTATTTAACTTAATCTGTATCTTACCCATTCCAACAATTTTACATGGTTCATCATACCCCAATAAAACATGTCTAAAATCACCTAGAACGTAATCATGAAAGAATTTCCTATTAGGTGTAGCATGACATGAAGCCACTGAATCTACTACCCAAGAATCACTAGTATTATCTAATGCAAGAATCAAAGCATCTTGTAATACATCACCTGCTACATTTTCTTCCTAAGTAGTCTCATGTTGCATGTCTCCTTTCTTCTTGGAGATCTGCAGTATTTTTTTAAATGTCCTCTCTTACCATAGTTCCAACACTCTATCTTTCCTAGTATGGACTTGGATCTGCCCTTTCTATACTTGTTTTTATTACCTAGGCTCCTTCCTCTATCCCTTTTTCTTCCTCTACTCTCCATGTTCAATGCATTGCCTCATGTCTCACTTGTGATTTTTATTTGCATTTCATGGCTAAGAATAACACCTACAATGTCATCAAATTTCAGAGTGCCTGAACTAGGGACAAATTTCTTACAGCCATGACCAGGCTCTTCCAACTTTCTGGTAATGAGAAAAATATTAGAAGAGCCCTAACCTCATTTTCAAAGTTCACTTTTACATACCTTAGCTAACTAGTAAGCGTATTAAATTCATTTAAACGGTCAGCAATAGATCCACCTTTCGACATTTTCATAGAGCTTAGCCAATGTGCTCATCACACCCTCTATTGTCTTTTTTTTTTAGATACTGAAAGCCACCGACAAAACCAAGCACAATCGTATTATTCCCAGTTCCTTTCTTTCAAGAACTTCCCATTCTTCACCCTTCATAGTCGTTAGTTTTTTTTTCGTGCAACAATAGGTATAGACCCTTCTGGTACAAATAGTCATCCATTTTCATCTTCCAAGGATGGTAGTTTTGGTCATTAAATTTATCAATCCTAAACTTTACTTCTTCTTCCATTTCTCCCACTTGAATGAGGAACCCTTATTTCCTATGAGTTTACCAGCCAAATAAAACTTTTGGCTCTAATACCAATTGTTAGAATAACAAGATCGCATAGCAATAAAAATAAACCATAAATATGATGAAAATATTAAAACACATTACAAGAGAGACATTTATAACATGGTTCACCCAAGATGGGATACATCCATACAAAAATTACGAGTCCTTTTTTAGTATACCGTCAAAAAAATGAAGGGGTACAACCTGCAACAACTTTGTTGCACTTCGTCTTCACTCTCTCACAGTCTCTCTCACATAATCACAAAGATTGGTTTACAATGCTACAATACAATACACAACCGTATTACAATATTTTTTTTTATAGGGAAATTACAATGGGAAAATACCACGGGTCACCCAATACCATGGGCTCATAAAATGTTGTCCAACAAGCATCCCAAAAAATTCTTACAAGGGGACGATGTTCCCCCACACCCCCCTATTGGGAAAAGTGTACAATAAAAATCGGGTACAAATATGGCTGAACAATAACATCTATGAATATGGAAGATCAGGATCCACAACCAACACAAAGTATGTATAAACATATGAACCCATTCTTGTTGTGGCGACATCGTCCATGTCATGTGACAAGTTTCAATATGCTCGACGGGATTTGTCAATCCCATATAGTTTTTCTAGTATAAGACATATTCTCACCAAATCTGATTTCCACCAGTCATCGACATTGAGGCCATTCTAAAATAGATTTCTTATGAGAACCCTACCACCTGGAGGGTGTAGCCTTCAATGCAACATCTAGTGCTAACAAGCAATGAGGTTCCAATACGTTTTCTTCAAAATTTGTAAGAAATGGGTCTAAGTTAGGAAATCCTTCATATGTAGGTAGATCACATACCTTAGTACCTTCCTGTTACATAGATTTCGTAATTGTTGCACACTTTCTAATCGACACTTCATGTAGTCGATTCTTTCAGTTCTCTAGAGCTTCTCTTGAGTCTAAAATACATGAGCTAATACTTTTCCAACTCATATTACCATCAACTATCGGGTTGACATAGTCATCCATTGTTAAGGAAATATTATAAATATTATCTAAATATCCTTCTTGTCCTTCACTGTTCACTTGCTCGACATATCTCTGGCCCTCTAGGGGATCAATTGGGGTGACCACCTGTATTTTTGTATCTTCAAATGAAAATATTCTCCTTTTAAAATTTATGACTGTTTGATTGTCAATATCCCAGTCGATCCCTAGAAGTGCGAGATACGAATTTGTATCATCAATAATGTCTATGAATTTAAAATAAACATAGGTTCGAAGTCCTTCTACTTCGACAAGAACCTATGTCATTCAACCAATAGGAAAGACCTTTGACTAAATTGCTAAATGTATTTGAACAGGAGGCCATACTAGTCTTGAAATTCCCATGCTTTCCCAAGTTTTTTTTTTCAGGATATTAACATCTGACCCCAAAATCTAGTATGATAAAATCGATATCATAGTCACCTATCTAGGAATTCATTCTTAACTGGCCACCATTTTTTATTCTTTTACCAATGTGATTAACTGTTTTCTCTAGTCGCACACTTAGTCATGGTTCTTTTCAAGGTTTGACACAAACATTATGAATATTTTGATTCTCATTTTGTGGTTGGTTCGGGTTCCCTGGGTTTCTGGCCTGCCATTTATAAATCAGTTGTGAGCATTCCTCAATAGTGTGTTCAAATTCTTTACTATATGAACACACCATTGTGGGATTAGTACAGTCTCTGGAAAAATGTCTCGGTTGTCCACAATTTAACAAATAATGTGTCCCCTTCCATGACTAAATCCTCCTCCTTATCCTCGGTCTCTAAATGGACCAATCCCCCCCTTGGTTGATGGTATTATGCCTCAGCTTGCTCGGCATGTATATGTTCGTCATTCTTCATCAGGTATGTGTCTACCATATTTTTTTGTAGCAACTGGCATGCTCTACAATATTTCTCGTCCTGACTCACAAATTGATAGGATTTACAATATAAGTTGGAAGGTGTGACTTACTAAATTCTATAGATACAAGCATTATTCCAACCAATGACCTCTTATCTGGAAAATTCTACACCAGGGAATTCCTTGTGAATTTATCAGGTTCGGCACTCCTGATGCAAGATCATTCAAGAAAGTTGGACATAAATATTTATGATGGACTTAAGTTCTACATATTTTACACTAGACTTCTTCTTGAATTTATGTCCCTTTCTTGATATCTTATATTTTCAACTTTAGATTGACAAGTTGTGATTATATTTGCATCATTCCTGCACTAGTTTATTCAATCAATGAATCTTCTAATTTTATAGTAAGCTCAATATCTTTGCTCTAGAATACAATCTTATGTTGCATCAAGGGAACTCGAATATGTGGTATCATTTTGGCAATAAACCATTATTTATGTTGAACATCTAATATCTGGAACCTCACTGTATACATCAATTTTAAATCTTTGGTCAAAGTCCCAAATAGACTTAGTCATCAATTGCTTGATTTCTTTTAATTTTGTGATACATTGCGACTCATACTTAGGTTTCTTCAATTCTTTGATTATTCCAATTCAGATATGATCCAACGAATTTTGAGGAACCCCTCTGGGAACCACAAAAAAATTCATTTACCATTCGAGAGCACAACCTATAAAGGTTTTGATCATCTAAGATCTTTTTATAGCCTCATCCTGAACCTATCGCACTATCCAGATAGCTTCACATAGGAGCCAATGTTGCTAAGGGTCTTCCAAACTGCTCCCAGTGAATATATGTAACTTTATCTCAATCCCTGGCATTATGTTTACTTAGGGTATAGATAAATTTGAATTAAATGTTCCACCAATAGGAATTCCTTGACCACTATCTCGACTATTACTATTACTATGATTCACAAAACCACACTTCGATGCACTTTCAGGTCTTGTTAGAAAAATAGGACTGCAAAGCAATAACAATACACAATAAACAAGATGCAAATATTAAAATACATTACAAGAGAAACACAAATACAACGTTGTTCACCCAATATGGGTTATTTCCACATAGAAATTGGTAGTCCTTTATTATTATCCTTTCCAACAAAATGAAGGGATACAACCTACAACAACCCCCGCCGCACTTCCTCTTCACTCTCTCGCGATCTCTCTCTCTCACAAACACAGAGATCGATTTTACAATGCTACAATACAATACAAATTTGTATCACAATGATTTCATTTTATAGGGGAATTACCATTGGGAAATACCATGGGACCGTAAATTATTGGCCAACAAACATCCGAAGAAATTCTCTTGGGGGTGTTTCCCCTACACTCCCCTGCTGGGACGAGTGTACAATAAAACTGGGCTACAAACTATGCTGAATAATATCATCTTTGAATATGCAAAATTAGGCTCCACAACCAACAATTTCCCACTTAGATACTAATCAAAACAAATCCACCACTGCTACACTTTTTGGACTATGCTCTGAACCTTGGACTTGGAAATTTTCTCTTCTTCACCTTCATGCTTGAAGGCCAAGTGAAACTGATCAGGAACTCATTTTATCTCTAGTCACTACATTTGTCAACATGTCTACAGTATTCTGACTAGTATGTATCTTTTCCATCTTTAACATTTCATCTTCCAGAACATATCTTATGAAATGATACTTCAGTTGTATATGTTTAGTGCTTTGCAAGATGAATGGAACTTTGGTTGTCACTGTACAACCTACTATTCTCCTACTTCTTACCTAATTCCTCCATGAACCTCTGCAACCAAATCATATCTTTACTAACCTCTGTAGAGCAACATACTTTGCTTCCATTGTTGAAAGTGCAAAAAAACATTGCAGTTTCAAAATCTAACTTATTGTTGTCACACCCACTGTAAAGACATACCTTGTGGTGCTCCTCCTAATATCTTTATCATATTCCATATATGCATCAACATATCCCTATAGAATAGTGTCCAAACCTCCAAAACATAATGCATGAGAAGTGGTACCTCTCAAATACCTGAGAATCCATTGTACTCCCTTCCAATGCTCTTTACCTAGATTGTTCATATACCTACTCACAAATCCAACTACATGTGCAATATCTGGTCTTGTGCACACAATGGCATACATTAAGCTTCCAATTCTTGATGAATAGGAATCCTTGGACATGTATTCTATCTCTGCCTATTTCTTGTGACACATATCCTTACTTAGTTTGAAATGGCTATCCAAAGGTGTACTAACTAGTTTTTCATTATGCATTCTAAATCTCTCCAACACCTTTCCTACATATTGTTATCAACCCAAATGGCACTTCTCCGTCCGAGTGCCAACACTTCATATGTTGGTACACAAAAGGACACTTTTGGATTGAAAGTTGCCTAAACACTATAGATGGGCATGACATGAGATGCTTTCACTCTCCAACTAGCTTGCTATCATTACTCTTCTATGTGTGGATTGACATATGCGACTATGTCCATTCAAACTCTCGTACATATGCGACTATATTCTTTGACAACCCACATATTGTACGCGACTATGCTCATTGCAACCCACATATAGATCTGTACGCGGGTTTCCCTTAAAGAAACTCACATGTCATACGCGGGTTTCCAGTATCAATAGTCACGTACACATCCATTAGACATTAAAAATAATAAAACATGATTAATGGAGATTTGTTGAGCCTTAATCATTAACCAACTCAAATGTCTCAACCTCCTCAACCTTTGAAATTGCTCTATTTCCCAAAGCATAAATAGAGGCCTTGGGGAGGGCATTGATAAAATCAATCTTGGAGATAAAAGTTATGCTGGTGGTATATCTTCAGAAGTCTTTGGAGAAGAAAAACTCAGAGTCCTTTGGTTACGGAGGAGTCCTTGTCTCAGGCGTTTGGTTGTACACTTATCTCAGTCACTATTGTTAATAAAGACAATTCTTCTTCCAACTTTGTGTTGAGTCTCTTTCATGTATCATTTTTGATGAATATTTTTGATTAAGCACTCTATATATCGTTCATCTAACCTATCATATATACATGTATAAGATTTTACTTGGATAATTTGCTCTTTGCAGGTGAAGGAGGTGCATCCCTGAAAGCTTTGGAAAGAAGCAGAGCAGGAGAAGACAAAGCTTGGATCAACTGTCGATAATGGGGTGAGTCCAACATATATTCCTATTTCCTTTCTGTACTTTAAAGATGATTTTATGCAAGTTTTAAAAGTAAGTTGGTAACCCCAGACCCTAGGTTACAAGGGTGTTTATTCCTGTACAACAGAACTGGCGACTCCGCTGGGGATCCCAAACAGTTGTGGGTTATTTCTGTAGATCAGTGACCAGTCTTTGCCTAATTGCCTTGATTTTATGTGTGGTGTCCTATCTTGGTTCATGCTTAGAGTGGTGTCTGAAGACCTTGAAATTTTTTCTTTTTATTAGAAAATTTTATACATGTACGTGGGTTTCTCTTACACACAGTCACATGCAAGCCTGTGTACGTGGGTTTCTCTCTAGGACAGTCGCATACAGTACACAGGTTTCCCTTGTACACAGTCACGTACAATCCTAAGCTTTAAAATTTTTGGGTTAGGGTTTGCTTGTCCCTGTCCCTCTATAAATTTTGTTTGCTGGTTGGCCTTCTTTATAGACATTTCACTGTGCATTTGATGACCTTGTTAGCCATACCTTGTGCTTTCTTGTAAAGCCCTTGAGTCCTTATTTGTTTGGATCATCTTTCTGTTAGCAACCTGAAGTGGATTTGCTTGTTGGGTTATAGGTTCAAGTGTTGGTTGTCTAAATCAGTGATTAGGGTTCTAGGCACTGTATATCCCATTCTATTTTTGGATAGTATTTGGTTTACCACTTTCCTTTGTGTGATCTCAGTGATTTCCTTTCATTGTGTCCGCCCAAGCTAGGGTTCCAAGTCTTCCTTAGGTGGTTGATTTTTGGTCTTATTAATCTGTTTACTTCACTTTGCTTACTTTATACAGTTAGTTTAATTCAAGCATACTCAAGTTTTGTGCATTTAGGTGCATAGTAGTCTTTGAGCATTTTAAAAAGTGAAAAGAAAACATACTAGAATATTTTGCATTTGATTTTGCATAAAGTAGTTTTATTTTCAGTTTTTAGAATATAATCTCAAAAAACTAGAAAAATATAGTCTTAATGTTCTCGTTATCGTTGCATTTTCATCAATTTACATTTACAAAAAAAAAGAAAGCTTGTTTTTTTTTTAGTCATAATTTGCTTTGGAAGTATACACCTTTGCTTTTTATATTTCTTATCGAGTCAAAAACATCATAGTATTTCACTCCACTTGCCTTCTGAGTAAAAATAGCCCTTAAAATGAACGGAATAATTAAAATTTATTAGTAATTTTTATTTTTTAGGGCCATACACCTACTAGCTTAGGCTAGACTTGTGGGATAGGAAGTTTAAACTTCCCATAAGTATTTAAATTCAGACATAGTGGGCTAATCGATAGGTAAATCCTTCTCTTTATCGATAGTATCTGGGAAGCTCCTCTCAAACGGGAGTCAAGCACGAGGCCACATGGAGGCATTGGACTGAGGAGATAACCCTCCGATTCCTTGTCGAAACGTAAATCAGGATTTTTACGCATCTGGGGATTCTGTCCTAGACAGATTTTTGGGCTCAGCTACCCTTCCCATGCATATGAATCAGGCTTGAGATGTCCCCCCAAACTATTGGTATAGTTAAGGTAGCCTCTAGTCTCTTGACATCTAGGGTTCATACATAGGTAAACCAGAAGGCTATTTTTGGTTCACCTAGGATGAGCTTAGAAGGTAACCCTTATTGAAAGTGTAGGAGGGCGATGGGTGATTCCTCTGCTTGTGCCTAAGAACCTCTTCAAGGATTCCAAGTAACTGTTCTTCATCTTTCTTCGGGAAAGTATATCTTTTACCCTTACTAACTATTGAGACTTTAGGAATTTTCGTAGTGATTGCTCTGTGGTTTTTCTGTGTTTAGCCGACATTAGGGTTTGAATTGTCAAATTTACAATCATGGAGGACAAACCTATTAGAAGGTCATGAAGGTTGCAAAACCTTCCTCCTCTCATCACATTGTAACCTCCACCTCCACCTCAAAGGCGGAGATTGGACACAGACAGTTCATTTGAACTGATAGGAGTAAGTGAAGTTTTGGGTGAACTAGAACTTAGGGAAAACCGTTTTGATTTTAGAATAGTTGAGATAGAAGACTTGCAGGCTGATGAGTTTTCAAGGAATATTAATACACCCTTGACTGACTTAAATGATCCTTTGATCGTCCAAGTTCGTCCTTTTGATCCACCCATTTTTGGTGTTCCTGTGGGCAGGATAATGTCTACTGGAGGAGAAATCTCTTTTGTTTTCACTCCATCCACTCCGGCTGAAGGGGTACTACCTCCCCCAACAAGTGCCCCTAGATCTAGTATACCTACTACACCCTTAACTCCAACAATCCGAGTGGTTCAACCACCAATTCCGAACAAGCCTAGGAGGTGCTTCTGGTGGCATGATTACTGGGATTCCTAGTATACCTACTATTCCTTCCTCCTTCACACACACTGCCCAGAGTGGTCCAATAGGATCCTCGGCTTTTGTCCAAGGATTTCCTTGGAATGGGGGGCATATTCCCCCATCCACTTCATACATAGGCCCATCGCTCTCTTATGTAGGAGTGCAATTTGGAAACACTAACCATTACGGGCAAGGTTTTCAAACTTCGGTCTCGGCCCCATTCATGAGCTCTCCCTTTTCGTTGTTCAGCGGAGGGATACCTGCTCCTATTTTTCAAACCCTAGTTTCGACTGGGATGGCTAGAGCCTCTTATACTGCACCTCCCACCCATAATCATGTGGCTTACAGATGGAATTTGTTCCAAAGTAACCCATCCACTTCACAACTGACGGTAGGGGGCAACCCCACCTTCACTTATGGGAATTTGGGGGCAAGTCCCTCTAATCCCCATTCTAGAACTTTTAGTGCTTTGGTTCGACCTAACATTCTATTATTGGCAACGTTAAACTTGCCAGATTTGTCTAAATTAATGAATGACCCAGTGAGGCATGATCCATCCTGGCCATCTGTCCCCACCAAATTGCCCTCAAACATCCCAAAATTCAAAGGCAAAGTTGGTGAAGATCCTGGGGCTCATGCCACCACTTTTCATTTATGGTGTTCTTCTAATTCAATGAATGAAGATTCAGTTAGGTTGAGGCTGTTCCAAAGAACCTTAATGAGTACTGCAGTAAAATGGTACATTGAGTTGCCTTCTGCTGCATTCAGTAATTTTTGGGACTTAGCTAATGCATTCCTTAGCCACTTTTAGCTTTCGGTCCAATACGATTTCGAAACAGACTTGTTATCTACCTTCCGGCAGAACAAGGCTACCCACATCTCGGATCACATCCAATAGTGTAGGAGGCGGAAGAGCCTTATTAAATCCACTATTCCTCCTGATTTTTTATTAGAATGGTTCCTTAAATCATTATTGCCTTATATATCTAAGGACGTATCTACTTCAGGAGTGATGAATGAGGAAGAGGCTATCCTCAGGGCCCAGCAATTGGATTTGATCTACTCTCAATCTGGGATCTTGTATGAGATTATTCTTGAGGCACCAAGGCCTACCCACGATGCAAAGAAACCTAAGCCTGCACCCCATTCCGATGGTGTGGTTGGGCCTATAAACTATCCCACTGTAGAATCTTTGGCCAAACAGCTCCATCAGCTGCTCATCAAACATTCCATGGCAGAGGTAGCAAAGGCTGCCCCCTCACCCCAAAATGCAAATGTTTTTACACAAACCTCTCAAAAGGGCAATCAACATCCCGGTGGGAAAAAGAAGAGAGGAAAGAAAGGGGAGGGAAATCAAAACAAGTAGAAACTCACAAATAATGCTGATGGGGGCAAGAAAGAAAAGAAAAAGGTGAAATTCCCGTGTAAGTTGTGCCATGAGGATCACCTCACCCATCTTTGTTCCCTTATGGAACAATCCTAGAAGTTGTTAAAAGGTCAATAACCGGATATCCTAAAGGATTCGTTTCCCCAAGGGAAGAATTCTGCTTCAGCTTTGAATACAGCAGGGGGCACCCCAAATGCCCCTGACCCCAATTATATCAACATGGTTCGATCCTCAACTTTACTACAAACCAGGAATAAAAACTATGAAAAAGAGACCTCTAAGAAGGGTAATTCTATAAGTGAAACTTCTAACCCTCTCATGATAGAGAAACCTGCTGAAACTATGCCTAAGATACCGAAAGGTGTCTTTAAGAAGACCTTGCATAACCCTAATGCTAGGGCTGCTTCAAACTACTCCATGGTTAAAGACTTAGCCCAGACACCTTGTGCAATTTCGGCTTTAGAGGTGTTACAGAGTTGTCCTGCCCAGCGGGATGCACTCTTAGCAGCTTTAGGCAGTATGGACTCATCGAGTCTCATGGCGAAATTTCACTTGTCTGATGTCAAAATTAGCCTACCTTACCATGTAGCCTTATCAATAGATGTCATCCATGGTGGAAAGACCATTAGAAGGGTAGTTGTTGAAGAGGGTGCTTCTACATGTGTTATGTCCTTGTCATGTTGGAAAGCTCTCGGGTCCTCAGAGTTGGTCCCATCAAACACCCTGCTTACTGCTTTCGAGGGAAGGTCATTCCATCCACATGGTATCCTACCGGCTTTTGAAATTAAGCTGGCAGGGAAAGCGGTGTCTGTTGAGGTGGAGGTGATTGATGCACCTTTGGACTATAATTTGCTTTTGGGAAGAAGTGGACTTATTCCATGTCTGCTATTGCATCGACCGTCTTTCGGGTGGTAGTGTTTCCACACGAAGGGAAGTTGGTTATTGTTGACCAACTCGATTTTACTCGAAAAGGCTGCATGGAGTCTAATGAGTCAGCTATTCCATTGGTTGATAAAGTCAAACCTGCTGTAAAGAGCTTAGGGGATGGAATGTATGCATCATTGATGGGCACATTCAATCTTCCAGCTCCTATCAATTATATAGGTTCTACTAGTGTGGGAAATTCCATTGCTACGCTTATTGATAGGATTGATCCTTGGGTCCTCCCTACCCACCATGAACCTAAAGTGCCCCTATTGGCAGTGGAAGTGGCTTACCAATCTATCACCCAAACCACTGTTGATCCCATTCCAGTCCCCCTCATAGTCTTAGAGGAAATGGAAGAAGCCTATCTACCTACTTGGGAAAAAAACTATTTGCATTCTATGAACTGCTTAGATATGGTTTTACCTTCTGATGAAGCCATTATAGAAGTCATGTACAGACGTGATAAGATCTGTGAAGATCTTCATCATCGATCCTATTTTCTTCCAGAGCTAAACAGGATAGAGAATCAGGAGTTTCATATGAGACTGACAGATGATGTTGATATATCCATCAATCCCTTACCAAGGGAAGGAATGTTTGTTAAGGGGAATATGGAAAATATTTATGCTACCATCCCTATCAACATCTCTGCAAATCTTGATGTCGTGGAAAATATACATATCGGCGCAAACTGCTCTCCTAAGAAGATTGTGATCTATACGTCCTTATTTAAGGAATTTTGCAATGTTTTTTCCTAGTCATATGAGGAGATGCCAAGCATTGATCCATCTATAGTCGAGCATGAGATCCGAACATACCCTGACACTAAACCTGTTCGGCAAAAGTTGAGACTAGTTAACCCGCGTAAAGTGGTAGCAATGAAGGCTGAAGTGGAAAAAATACTGAAAGCCTGTTTTATTTATCCCGTAGCTCTGACAGAATGGATATCCAACCCTGTTATTGTTGATAAGAAGCAAGGGACCATATGTGTCTATACTGACTTTAAAGATTTAAATAAAGTCTGTCCTAAGGAAAACTATCCCATGCCATTTATATACCAAATTATTGATGCTTGCATGGGAACTGAAGTTTTTTCATTTATGGATGGCTTCTCTGGATATAATCAAATTCAAATAAAAGTGGAAGACCAACATAAAAATGCTTTCATTTGTCCTTGGGGTATCTTTGTGTACAAAAAAATGCCCTTTGGATTGAAAAATGTTGGGGCAACCTTTTAGCGGGCAATGAATTTTTCCTTCCATGATATCAAAGCCATTGTCGAACCTTACCTTGATGATCTACTTGCACATTCTCGTAAGAGGATTGACCATCCAGATCACTTATGGTTGATATTTGAATGATGCAGATACTATAAAATCTACTTGAATCCCCACAAGTGTGTGTTCTGTGTCGATTCAGGGAGACTGTTCGGGTTCATTGTTTCTAATAGAGGCATTTAGGTGGATCCATTAAAAGTAGAGGCCATTGTAAATCTGCCTCCTCCTCATTCTATCAGGAAACTTCAGAGCCTATAGGGAAAGTCCAATTTTCTTCGATGTTTCATTGTAAACTATGCCAAGATTACCAAGGGTTTCATGCGCCTTCTAAAATAGGACACCCCATTTGTATCGGATGAAACTACACAACTTGCTTTTGAGGCATTGAAAAAATCTATGTTGTCGGGTCCTTTATTGCATCTGCTAGATTACTCTAGGGATTTTATATTGTATCTGGACGCGTCTGAGTCAACCATAAGGGTATTCCTAGTCCAGGGGGATGATAAGATCCAAGAGCATGTCATTTACTATCTTAGTTGTGCTTTAGTTGGACCTGAAATCGGGTACTCCCACATCGAGAAATTGGCCTTAGCAGCTGTCTATGTTGTTCATAGGTTACGTCACTACATTTTACTAAGGACCATGACAGTAGTGGCGGATGTTAATCATTTTCAATATGTTTTTTTCCAAAGGATTGTTGGAGGCAAATTCAAATAATGGATAGTCATTCTCCAAGAGTTTGACTTGGATTTCCAGTCCACTAAATCTAAAAATTCCTTATTTTTTGCTGAGCTTATAGCATAATTTCCAACAGAAGAAGATGTAGTCATTGAAGAAGACTCATTCTGAGATGAGCATATCTTCTTGATATCCACCTCTGACCCTAGGTACAGAGATATACTTATCTATCTCCAGAATTTGAAGTATCCTGCAGCTTTCTCGTGGGAGGAATGACGTAAACTACGCCTTCATGCCAAGAACTACCTCATCATAGGAGATACTTTATATCGTAGGGGGGTAGATTTCGTTTTATGTCAATTTATTACCCATGAGGAAGCAGAGATTGTCCTGAATGATGCCCATAGTGGAGCATGTGGGGGTCATTTATCTGGGTTAGCAACGACCCAGAAGATACTACGTGCTGGTTATTTTTTTCCCATGATATTTAAGGATTGTGTCGAAGCCTTGAAGCGTTGTCATCCTTCTCAGCTTTACACCAGGAAGATGCAGTCACATCCCACTCTATTATTTCCCGTTTTCTCGGTGGGCCCCTTCATGAAGTGGGGGATTGATTACGTGATGTGTAACCCAGCCTCGGCTGGGGGGCACAAATATATCATTGTTGCTATGGACTATTTTACGAAATGGGCAGAGGAAATGCCCACCTTTAAAGCCGACAAGAAAACCGCAGCTTTTTTCATGTTCAATCAAATTATAGCACGGTTTGGTATACCCAAAGTGATTGTCACTGACCATGGCAGTCATTTTGAAAATAACATGATGATGGAACTAACCACTATGCTTGGATTCAGACAAGAACATTCATCTTCATACTATCCTCAAGCAAATGGTCAGGTTAAGGCTGTTAATAAAACTTTGAAAACTATCCTCATCCTGTTCTAACTGGCATATCATTCTATACCCTGCACTTTGGGCGTATTGAACTAATGTAAAAAATGCTACAGGTTTCTCCCCCTTCCAACTCGTTCATGGAGTGGAAGCCGTTACCCCGGTTGAATGTGAAATCCCGTCCTTGAAAATAGCTATTCATGTGTTACCTGATACGACAGAGCTTGAAGAACTTTTAGTACATTTAGAACATCTTGATGAACAGTGTAGAGATGCACTGACAGCAAACCAAGCTCACAAAAATAGGGTCAAAACCCAATATGATAAGTCAGTCAAGCCTCGAATTTTCTCTGAGGGGGAACTTGTTTTGGTCTGGGACCAAGACAAAGAACCCCTGGGGGCAGGAAAGTTCAGGTCTATGTGGTTAGGAACTTATTTCGTGTCGAAGGTATTAAATAAGGGAGCCTATGAATTAATTGATTTTGATGGGAATAAGCTGCAAGATCCTAGAAATGGGCTCTACCTGAAAAAGTACTATGCTTAAGATTAGAACTTTTTCTTGTATTTTATTGTATGTATTTTTTATGTACACTAGTTTTTTGGTTTCTATTTTTTATACCATCTGCTGGTTGTTTCCGATGTCTTCCGATAGGTTCATAGGTTTCACTGATGGTGCCAGTCGCCACACTTGTAATCTAGCTTCAACTACATGGGTCATTTACTCTCCCTTAGGACAGTTAGTTGCCTCAAGAGGCGCTTGCTTAGGTCCTGCTTCTAATAATGTCGTTGAGTATAGGGCTGTAATTGAGCTTCTATGGGATGCTTTGTCACGTGGTATCACTCAGCTGGAAGTCCGACTGGACTCTCAACTGGTGGCTTCCCAGCTCAATCGTGCTTATTAGGTGCAGAACCCTATTCTATTACGTCAATTTATACAAGTTAGGTTATTGGAAAGAAATTTTGAATTCATTACATTCAATCATATTCTAAGGAATCAAAATTCATTAACTGATGCATACACTAATTTCATCTTGGATTGGCATTTAACACATTTTTCATAAAAATATACAGCATACACACAAAAAACATTTGTAAATAAACCAACAAAATATATATATATATATATATATATATATGTGAATATCTGTCCATATATAGGTCGATTCTCTGTTCCTCAGATCCAGTCATAACTGTATAATATACAAAAAATATACAAAATATGGATCAAAGTCCATCAAATGCCCTAGATCTAAGCTGGACCACCCTGGTCCCCCCAGTCTCCCTGTACTATGGCTTCTTCAGCAGCATCTACGTATAGCAATACTGCTCTGGCTACCCGCCTCAAAAGGCATATCCAGACTGGTGGTACTCCAACCACAAACTCCTGCATGATGGTTGGGATGTGCTCAATCCATAAGGTGGGTACTCTCTGGGTAATCCTGGCCATCTTCCCCTCAAGAACCCTAATCAGCCCCTGGTCCCCTCCTAGGACAGGATGCACATACATGCATGGATGCCCTTCAGGGTGGACTGGTCCAATATCTGCATTTTGACATGTTTATAGGATTAGAACTCGTACACATATGTATATATCTCTATATTTAAAATTCATAAAAAAAATTAAAATTTGAAAATAAAAAATTACCTAACTCTCCCCATGCTCCTCCTAGAGGGAGGACGAGGTCTGGATCACCACGAAAATCCATTCCGGCATATGGAAACTACTCCAGTGCTGGAAACTGTCGCTCCCACCAAAAGTAGAAGTCATCATCATAGACACTCTGCACTGAGCCACCACCTCCCTGGCGGAGGAAGATATCTCCCCATCTACTCAGCCTAGGCTGAGTAGAATAATGAACTGGTAAGGGTACTACAAGGCTCAATCCCGGAACTCTCTCAAAGAAGAAGGCTACTAGTATGCTAGAGTATCCAAAATTCTTTCTCCTTCCTCTCTTGCAGTCAGAGAGTTATTTCCTCATAATCAGGATCACTCCCGAGCACCAATCATATAGGCCCCCCTGCATAAAATACACTACTAGTCTCATCTGGTTTCATGTAGCAAGGTGAAGAGAAGATGATCCCGTAACCCTCACTATGGTACTTGTCAATACCTGTAGAGGAAGATCACATATGTGTACAATAGGGATGCAACTCCCTCTCTTTTGTGCGCCTGGTGCGCAATATATGTCAATGTAGTTCTAGACACTTAGAGGGTCACCGCCTCTATCGGTGACTTCCAAGTTTACCGGAGCCCTCCATCATGATAGACCGGCAATTAAATAGATATCCTCTGAAGCAATCTCCAAGGACTCACCTTGAAGGTCAAACATGCCCAAATCATGATCCCAATAATTTATCATGAACTCTAAGAGGCGGACATTGGCCCGCATAGGTGATGTACAAAAAAAATTTAACAACCCACTTGAACATAAAACATTCACGGTGGGGGCATCTTGGAGTGCTTCTTGATCCATATCTTCATGCTCATGCTCCCTCCACTCAAGCACCATCTTCAAACCTAGTAAAAAAAGCATTGCAAACCTTTAATTTCATGTAAAATTTCAAAATTTGACTCTATATGCTTCTTGTTCACCTCACACAGTGTGCGCGACTATCTAGTAAGGCATGTCGTTTACTGTACGTGATTGTCCTTCAAGGAAACCCGTGTACAGAATGTGTGCATGTGAGTTTCAATATAGCGAACCCGCGTACATAGTGTTCCTTTGTTGAGGATGCTCAAAAATATAAAATTTGGGCTCAATTTTGAAAATTGCTAGGATCAAATTGAAGAGCTTGGGGTGTAGTCTTACCTGACACTTGCGGATTTGGAATTGGTCCACTGGATTGTCCACACCGAGCAATTGAAGGTAGAGGTGAAAACTTGTTTTTTATGGCTAAAAATCCAAATGGTGATTTTTATTTATGTTTTTGAACTATTTATAGAAATGTCATTTCTCAAGTGGGTTTTTTCCCTATAGTTCATAATTCACCAAACTAATACCATATCTTTTTGCCTTGTGACAGGTTTATCATCGTTTCCAAGGTGTTTTTTGCTCATATAGGATGGTTTTTTGTTATGTCACATGCATTTTACATCTATACCTACATCTATACCTACTCCATCTTAAACTTAGCAATCAACATTTTAACCATGGACTATGGTATTGTTAACCATTAGCTCCTTGTCTTTACCATCGTTCTTCCTTGGATAGGGACTTCCTCTCATGAGTATCCTCATTTAGAACCTATGTTGTCTTTCGATACTCATGCTGCAGCTGTCTTAGGTACAAGGGAATCTTTTTAGTGATTTTCACGCCAAATGGAACCTCATTTTGGTCTCTTTTTACAAGCTATCCCTTTATAGGACTCCCCGCGCTTATGGAGTTTCTTTAGGCCCAGGTCTAACTCCTTAAAACAGACTTGACTATCGAGCTAACTTGTCTGTTCAAGCTTGTTAAGAATATGTGAATGGGCATCTACATTGGTGGTAGGTTATCTCTTTCTCGGACCATGCGGAATAATACGAGAAAGGATCACTCTCTTTTCTATGGAATTGAGAAAAGTATTATCAGGCATAGGTTTATCACTTTTCCGTACCTAAGGGACTAAATTTACGGAAAAGGAACACCCGGTATGAGCTTAGTTTTCTCTTTTCCGTGCTTTGGACCTAAACATGAAAAAGATTCTGAGTGTACTTTATTCCTTTGTCATGCTCATTAAAAACTACAGAACAAAGCATCGAGTTTATTGTTGTAAGCCCCATTTGAGTACTCAAATGGATATTTCCAAGTGATCTTGTTTTCCTTCACACTCGTAAAACTCAAGCTATATGTTTCTCTTGAAGGAGTGTTGGGTAGGTAGTAATTTAACCTTTTTCGGACCTCCCTAGCTAAGTACAAAAAAGGTTCACCTTTTCTTCTACGGAAGTTAAGAGAGTTCTTCTGTGGTATGTTTTATACTTTTCCAGCCTCAGGAGACTAAATTCGATGAAAAAGGACCCCCTGGAGTCTTCTTTGGAGTTTTCAAAATCCCTAAATGTGAAAACACCAACTGAGCATGTACTAGTTCAGGCTCATAAAATCCACGAATTAGTGACACTATCAAGCATTATTCCCTCTTCTCTTCAAGCTTGTTAAAAAATGAAGAGAGATCCGAGTTGACTTTCTTGGACTCGTTAAAATTTAACAGGGAAGGTAAGGAAGAAGTTTTCTTTTGGTTTTTACTTAGTGGCAGCATGTCATCCTTGAACATAGCACCCTATTTTTTTTTCGATACTCATGTCTCAGTGTTCACTTTTGGTTCAGCTATTACTTCAAGTTTTTTACTCCTCCTCTTGTCAGTATTACCTGGGGAATCTGATCATGTCTCCTATATGGCAGATAAGTCTAGTTGTTCTATCTATAAAGTTAAAAGCTGCCTTGGGTCATCTCTATGTCGTGCTCACTATTCAAGGACTTAACTCAATGTCTGATCTATATCCTGATCCCATCATTGTCATATCTGTTATCACTTGTGTCTCCCTTCCTTTACCCAGTTCCTAGTCACTCTTGTGATCCATTGGAGGATCTATTGCCTTCCTTATCACAGTATGGTTCTGCATCAGCACTTTCTGATGACGAAGACCTAGATTTTTTTACGATCATACCTGAGGATTCACTTTCATTATGGGTGAACTCCTTTGGTTTAGTTTTTAATTATCACCTATTGATTGACAAACTATTGAATCTGCTCCATGTTTGACTTCAATAAAATCTATTCACATGGCTTGGATTGTACTGGTTCTTTGGGATTGTTTATGAAGACCTTAGTTTCCTATCTATGGACTAAGTTGCACAAGACTATGTTGTACCTATTTACACAGCTTCCAGATATTTGAAGACTCATCATTATTGTATATTGTGGCTTTGCTCCACCTTTGTAATATACGTGGCCTAGTACCCATACTATATGATGTACTCAAATATTGTAAAGGAGCTAGTGTTCCAGTATATTGAACATAGCATCCTCAGATATGACTTTGTATATGACATTATTATGTATTTGTTTCAGGTATTACCTCTGCTCCATTGGACTTCTGAGTTCTCCAAAGATAATGATTATAATGTATTTTGGCCATCGCTTCCCTCTGACCTCACACATTAGGGGGCATCTGTTATCAACCCAAATGGCACTTCTCCATCCGAGTGCCAACACTTCATATGTTGGTACACAAAAGGACACTTTTGGATTAAAGGTTGCCTAAACACTATAGATGGGATGACATGAGATGCATTCAATCTCCAACCAGCTTGCCATTTTACTTTTCTATGTGTGGATTGACATACGCGACTATGTCCACTAAAACTCACGTACATATGCGACTATCTTCTTTGACAACCCATGTACTGTACGCTACTATGCTCATTGCAACCTGCGTACAGATCTGTACGCGAGTTTCCCTTAAAGAAACTCGCGTGTCATACGCGGGTTTCCAGTATCAATAGTTTTGTACACATCCATTCGACATTAAAAATAATAAAACACGATTAATGGAGATTTGTTGAGCCTTAATCATTAACCAACTCAACTGTCTCAACCTCCTCAACCTTTGAAGCTGCTCTATTTCCCAAAGTATAAATAGAGGCCTTGGGGAGGGCATTGATAAAATCAATCTTGGAGAGAAAAGTTATGCTGGTGGTATATCTTCAGAAGTCTTTGGAGCATCAGAACTCAGAGTCCTTTGGTTGTAGAGGATTCCTTGTCTCAAGCGTTGGGTTGTACACTTATCTCATTCACTATTGTTAATAAAGACAATTCTTCTTCCATCTTTGTGTTGAGTCTCTTTCATGTATCATGTTTGATGAATATTTTTGATTAAGCACTCTATATATTGTTCATCTAACCTGTCATATATACATGTATAAGATTGTACTTGGAGAATTTTCTCTTTGCAGGTGAAGGAGGTGCATCCCTAAAAGCTTTGGAAAGAAGCAAAACGGGAGAAGACAAAGCTTGGATCAACCATTGATAATCGGGTGAGTCCAACATATCTTCCTATTTCCTTTCTGTACTTTAAAGCTGATTGTCTACAAGTTTTAAAAGTAATTTGGTAACCCTAGACCCTAGGTTACAAGGGTGTTTATTCCTGTACAACACATATACACCTTGAGACAATTTCAATTTGTGATTTTTCCTATCTCTTTCTATTCTCATACCAAGGATATGATATGATAGGAAGCACCCAAATATTCATTGCAAATGATTTAGCTAGTTTCATTTTGAGCACATTTATATTCTGCATGTTAGACCGTGCAACAAGCATGTCATTGCCATACAATAACAAGATAACATATATTCCATTATCTCGCCTTTTGAAATAAACACAGTGGTCATAATGACATCTAATATAACCCTATTATGTCATAAACTTATCAAATTTTAAATACCACTACCTTGGATATTACTTCAGTCCATACAATCTCTTATTCAACCTGCAAACCAAATTATTCTTCCTTTTTGACCTAATACCCCCGTGGTTGTTGCATATAAATCTCTTCCTCCAAATCTGAATGGAGAAAGGATATTTTTACATTTAATTGTTCAAGATACATATCTTCTATTGCCTCTAGACTTAAATAGTCCTAATTGAATTCATTTTAACAACAGGAGAAAATATTTCATCAAAATATATACCTTTCCTTTGTGCAAACCCATTTACCACAAGTCTATAATTATACCTCTTCTTTCCTCCTTATTCTTCCTTCAACCTATAAACCCATTTATTTTGAAATTCTCTTTTACCTGCAGGCAACTCAACCATGTCCAATGTCTAGTTTCTTACAAATGATTCCATCTCCTCATCCATGCCTTGCTCCCACTTCTTTTTAGTTTCCACCTGCATTGCTTCTTCATAACATTATGGTTCACTAGAATCAGTCATCAATAAATAATACAGTGAAGGAAAGAATCATTCAAGGGGTCTACTTATCCTAGTAGATCTTCTTACACTTGTAGTAGTTTGACGTACCTCCTTTTGTTCTTGATTTTCTTGTACTATTAGAACTTCATTTCCTTTGATTTCATCAAGCATTGGGTACTCCATGTTTTCCTTTTTCTCTTTCTCTCCCTACAACTGATCTCTGTGCATAACCTTTTCATTGAATACCACATCTCTACTCCTAATTATTTTTTTATCTTCATAATCCCATAAGCGATAACCGAAAGCATCAACCCTGTATCCAATAAAGGTGTATTTCATGGATTTAGCCTCAATTTGTTTTCTATTTTCTTTATCAATATGTATAAATGCTTCACAACCAAGCGTTCTGAGCAATGAGTAGTTTACCTTTTTACCTGTCCATGCCTCCTCTAGAATTCCACCATAAAAAATGCTTGAAGGCCCTCTATTTATTAATTAAACATTTGTATTTGCAACATCAACCAAAAATTGTAATAGAACCCTGCATGCAATCTCGTACACCTTGCATGCTCCATGATCATCCTATTCATCCTTTTTGACACCATTTTCTTGTGGTGTTCCTAGGACTATCTTCCCTCTGTGAATCCCATTTTATGAACAATAACTATCAAAGTCCTTGCTGCAGTATTCATTTCCATTATCAAATCTGAGACACTTTAATATTTTCCCTGTCTCATTCACCACAAAATATTTCCACTTCTTAAAAGTAGAAAACACATCATATTTATGTCTAATGCAATAAACCCAAGTTTTTATAGTTGCATCATCAATAAAAGCAACATAATAATGATATCCACCAAGAGATTGTACCTAATCCAATCCCCATACATCTATATGCAGAAGCTCTAACATTTCACTCTTCTTTTGTTTCCCAACCCTAAGAAATCTAACTCTCTTTTGTTTTCCATAAACATAGTTCTCATAGAACTCCAAACTTACCTGCTTTAGATCTAGAAGTAATTTCCTTGAGTGGAGAATATGCATCCTCTTCTCACTCATGTGGCCAAGCTTATGATTCCACAACATTGCACTTGTTTCTATGGAATCTACAAAGATAGAATAATCAGTATTATGAGGACATAAATACAATGTACCTATCCTATCTCCTTTTACTATTACCATTTATCCTTTAGTGATCTTCCACCACATTTTTTCAAACATAGACAAACAACCTGTATCTCCCAACTGCCCGATTGAGATCATATTTCTTTTCATAGAAGGAATATTCCTTACATATGATAATTTCTTCTCAGTGATATCTAGGAGCTAGATCAATATTCACAATCAAATTATTTGACAAAATGGGAAAGAGAACAACAAAGATAATGAAAATAGTTGGAATAGTACATGTGAATGGTGCTAATATCTAACCAATATATTATAGCACACCTTGTAGATGTGTATGATACATATTTATACTACATTGGAGAATATTTGTGAGACATTGGAGGCCATGTGAGTCCATACAAATTTTAGGATAGGATTTGACCCCTAAACCCCCCTAGGCTTACCAATAGGATCCCAAACCTAACCAAACTGTCACAAATACATGTGTGAACATGTGTGAAAAGGTAAGAAGCATGCCTGGTTCATAAATGAGGGAATCCAAGCATGGGAGATCATATGGGTGAGTGGGAGAGTCCCTAGGAGCCAAATAAATTCCCAAGGAGACCACAAAACAACCACATTCACACACTAGTGCCCTTAGTCAAAGATGGAAGTGGTTTTCAATTAATGCAGGCACCTGGATGATAGAATGATCAAAGTGGAGCACCTCAACTATCAGTTAATAAGCCAAAATCACCTATTTGACCAATATTGATCAGTATATCCTAACTTAGACCATAGAATATAAGCACAAAGAAAATGATTATGTCTCCTAGGTAGATCATCATGGTACTAAGGTATATTATTTCTCCAACACCCCCCTTTAATCCTAACTTAGTACAACTTATTCAACATAATTTATTAATGCCTTTGAAACTAAGGAACAAGCAACCTTTTACAACAAAATTTTATTGATCCATGTAGCAGAGGTAAGGAGGAAAACCTCATGGGACAAAACCTCCCCTCAAAAATGGATATGACAGAGAAACAAAATATGTATACACTCCAAACTAGATGAGTATGTCTAGAGGAATATTCTTCTTGGGAAGAAGTGGGATGTGCTCAACCAACTCAAGATTATGCATAGCTACATGATGAATCCTAGGACCATGTAGAACAACTGAAATTCACTGATAGGAGAGCGAATGGTGCTCTTCAGACTTGAACTTCAAACCAAACAGGGTGCGAAGTCCAAAAGAGACTTGAAGTGCTTGAGAATAGGTGACCACGAGTGAATCATAATGCTCTTGAAGCATCAACTTCCAAATAAGTTTTTAATCACCTCCAAGAAGGTTCACCATTGTGATGGAAAAGGCTTCTCCATCTTCAAATGAACTTCAAGGAACTCTGTCATGGTGGAGCAATAAATAGGAAGCAAAAGAGTGTGAAGCAATGACAGATATTCACTTGAATTCAAAACTTCTCCTTGACCATATTTCGAACCAATACTCTCATATGAAGAAAACCCAGCTTCTGGAGAAGGCTCACTATGATCATGAACTAGCAACACATCTTCATTATTCGTAGTAGAAGACATAGAGGAGAAAGGCATAGAATGGAAAGATAATTCTTCAACAATAGTGATGGCAACAACCCGTATATTATCTTCATGAAAAATAGCTTCTTTGCAAAGAAAGGAAGCCACAAAGGAAGAAACTTGATTTGGATCATTTGTTGAATCTTTGGCTACTTCTTATTCTTCATTTCAAACAACTTCTTGAGAAACGCATGAGGATGAGATCTTTGGAGGGAGAACACATAATGAGGTGCCCACTTGCTTGCTCTCCATATAGCTCGTATCTTATTTCTGCATGACCAAAGCTTCATATAGATTTTTCCAAAGATTGAATGGGTACTCAATAGAATCAAAGAGATAGTGCATTGTAGGAGGTATAGCGAGATACATAGTTCCATAGGCTCTATCACAATCTTTAAGCCAATCACACTTCTCCCTATAGGACTCTAGCTCACTCATAGCACCAATGGATACATCATAGAGACATTTTCTCTTGAGATATGCACACATTTTCAACTTCCACTTAGAATACTTTAATGGAGAAAGGAGAGGAACTACTTTCGAATCCATGAAGTTGTTGTAGGAACCTGCAATGAAAAACATTCAGATTGTCTAGAAACAATAACTCAAACCTCTCTAGATTTGTTTGCAGCTCCAAATATCTCTAATACCATGTGAGAATTGATTCTCAATGAGATCTAGGAGATATATAAATATTCACAATCAAAGTATTTGATAAAATGTACAAGAGAACAACAAAGAGACTGAAAAATAGCTGGAATAACACATGTGAATGGTGCTAATATCTAACCATTATATTACAGCACACCTTGTAGATGTGTATTATACACATTTATTTTACATTGGATAATATTAATGAGTCCTTGGAGGCCATGTGAATGCATACAAGTTTCAAGATAGGATTTCACCCCTAAACCCCCCTAGGTTGACCAATAGGCTCCCAAACCTAACCAAATAGTCATGAATCCATGTGTGAACATGTGTGAATGGGTAAGAATCATTCTTGGTTCATAAATGAGGGAAGGCAATCATGGGAGAGTGTATGGGTGAGTGGGAGAGTCCCTAGGAGCCAAATAAATGCCAAAGGAGACCACAAAACAGCCACATTTACACACGAGTGCCCCTAGTCAAAGATGGAAGTGGTTTGCAATTAATGCAGGTGCCTGGATGACAAAATGATCAAAGTGGAGCACCTCAACTATCAATTAATGATCCAAAATCACCTATTTGACTAGTATTAACCAGTAATGAGCTAGAATCACCTATTTGTCAAGTATTAACCAGTAATGAGCTAGAATCACCTATTTAACAAAAAATGAGCCAAAGCTAGAAGTGGTTTGTTTCTCAGTGAAATATAGGAGCTATACCAATATTCACAATCAAAGTATTTTATAAAATGTGCAAGATAACAACAAAGAGACTGAAAATAGTTGGAATAGCACATGTGAATGGTGTTAATATCTAACCATTATATTACAGCACACCTTGTATGTGTGTATCATACACATTTATTGTCCATTGTAGAATATGTGTGAACCCTTCGAGGTAATGTGAATTCATACATGTGTCAGGATAGGATTTGACCCCTAAACCCCCCTAGGTTGACCAATAGGATCCCAAACCTAACCAAACAGTCACAAATCCATGTGTGAACATGTGTGAACTAGTAAGAAGCATTCATGGTTCATATATGAGGGAAGGAAATCATGGGAGAACACATGGGTGAGTGGGAGAGTACCTAGGAGCCAAATAAATGCCCAAGGAGACCACAAAACAACCACATTAATAGACTAGAACCCCTAGTCAAAGTTGGAATTGGTTTGTAATTAATGTAGGTGCCTGGATGATAGAATGATAAAATTGGAGCACCTCAACTGTCAGTTAATGAGCCAAAATCACCTATTTTACCAAGATTGATCAGTATATCCTAAGTTAGACCATATAACATAAGCACAAAGAAAATGATTTTGTCTCCTAGGTATATCATCATGGTACTAAGGTATATTATTTCTCCAACACTCCCCCTTAATCCTAAATTAGTACAGCATATTCAACATGATTTATTAAGGCCTTGGAAATTAAGACATAATCCACCTTTTACAATAAAATTTTATTGATCCATGTAACAAAGGTAAGGAGGAAAACCTTATGGGACAAAACCTCCCCTCAAAAATGGATATGACAGAGAAATAAAATAGGTATACACTCCAAAATAGATGAGTATGTATAGAGGAATATTATTCTTTGGAAGTAGTGGAATGTGCTCAACCAACTCAAGAATATGCACAGCTACATGATGAATCCTAGGACCATGTAAAACAACTGAAATGCATTGATAGGAGAGCGAATGGTTCTCTTTAGAATTGAACTTCAAACCAACCAGGGTTCCATGTCCAAATGAGACTTGAAGTGCTTGATAATAGGTGACCCCAAGTGAATCATAAGGCTCTTGAAGCATCAAATTCCAAAGAAGGTTGTAATCAGCTCCAAGAAGGTGTGCCATTGTGATGGCAAAGGCTTCTCCATCTTCAAATGAACTTGATGGAACTCTAATAGTCATGATGGAGGAATACATAGGAAGAAAAGGAGTGTGAAGCAATGAGAGATATTCACTTGACTTCAAAACTTCTTCTAGACCATATTTCGAACAAATACTCTCATATGAAGAAAACCCATCTTCTAGAGAAGGCCCACTATGATCATGAACTAGCAACACATCTTCATCATTTGTAACAAAATACATAGAGGATAAAGGCATAGAATGGAAAGATAATTCTTCAACAGTAGTGATGGAAGCAAACCGTATGTTATATTCATGAAAAATAGCTTATTTGCAAAGAAAGGAAGCAACGGAGGAAGAAACTTGAGTTGGATCATTTGTTGAATCTTTGGCTACTTCTTATTCTTCATTTCGAACAACTTCTTGAGAAACGCATGAGGCCAAAATCTTCGGAGGGAGAACACATAATGATGTGCCCACTTGCTTGCTCTCCATATAGTTCATATCTTCTTTCTGCATGACTAGATATTCATATAGATTTTTCCAAAGCTCGAATGGGTACTCAACAGAATCAAAGAGATAGTGTATTGTAGGAGGTATAGTGAGATACATAGTTCCATAGGCTCTATCACAATCTTTAAGCCAATCATACTTCTCCTCATAGGACTCTAGCTTACTCATAGCACTAATGGATACATCATAGAGAAATTGTCTCTTGAGATATGCACACATTTTAAAATTCCACTTAGAATAATTTAATGGAGAAAGCAGAGGAAATGCGTTCAAATCCATGAAGTTGTTGTAGGAACCTGCAATGAAAAACACTCATATTATCTAGAAACATTCCCTAAACAATAACTCAAACCTCTCTAGATTTTTTTGCAGCTCCAAATAGCTCTAATACCATGTGAGAATTGATTCTCAGTGAGATCTAGGAGATAGATAAATATTCATAATCAAAGTATTTGACAAAATGTGCAAGAGAACAACAAAGAGAGTGAAAATAGTTGGAATAACACATGTGAATGGTGCTAATATATAACCATTATATAACAGCACACCTTGTATATGTGTATGATACACATTCATTGTACATTGGAGAATATTCATGAGTCCTTGGAGGCCATGTGAATGCATACAAGTTTCAAGATAGGATTTGACCCCTAAACCCACCTAGGTTGACCAATAGGCTCCCAAACCTAACCAAATAGTCACGAATCCGTGTGTGAACATGTGTGAATAGGTAATAATCATGCTTGGTTCATAAATGAGGGAAGGAAATCATGGGAGAGTGGATGGGTGAGTGGGAGAGTCCCTAGGAGCCAAATAAATGCCCAAGGAGACCACAAAACAACCACATTTACACACTAGTGTCCCTAGTCAAAGCTAGAAGTGGTTTGCAATTAATGCGGGTGCCTGGATGATAGAATGATCAAAGTGGAGCACCTCAACTATCAATTAATGAGCCAAAATCACCTATTTGACCAGTATTAATCAGTATAGCCTAAGTTAGACCATAGAACATAAGAACAAGGAAAATGATTATGTCCCCTAGGTAGATCATCATGGTACTAAGGTAGATTATTTATCCAACATGTTACATTACATATTTTAGCATCCATTCATTTCCATTATTTAACTTAATCCGTACCTTAGCCATTCCAACAATTTTGCATGGTTCATCATCCCTTAATAAAACATGTCCAAAATAACTTGGACATCTCCTACTCTCCCCCCCCCATCTCCTTTCTTCATTGGAGCTCTACAATGTTTCTTCAGATGTCCTCTCTTACCATAGTTCTAGCACTCTATCTTTCCAAATATGGACATTGATCTGCCCTTTCTAGACTTGCTATGATTACCTGGGATCCTTCCTCTCTCCCTTTGTCTTCACATGCTCTCCATGGTAAATGCATTACCTAATGTATCACTTATTCTTTTTCTTCGCATTTCCTCTCTAATAATAACACCAACAACATCATCAAATTTAAGACTATTTGAACCAGGGGTATAGTTACTTACATCCATGACCAAACCATTCCATCTTTCTGGAAATGAGCACAAGGTTATAAGAGCCCTAACCTCATCATCAAAGTTCACTTTTACAAAAATTCGTTTACTAGTTATCATATTAAATTCATATAAATGGTCAGCAACAGATCCAACTTCTGACATATTCATATTAAATAAATGCTTCATTAAAATACATTGTTGGAATTCAAGGGTTTTTTATAGACATTAGCCAATGCGCTCATCACACCCTCTGTTGTCTTTTCTTTCAAAATATTGAAAGCCACCAATGAATCCAAGCACAACCGTATTGTTACCAATTCCTTTCTGTCAATAACCTCCCATTCTTCATCCTTCATAGTCTCTGATTTTTTTGTTTCCACCCAACAGTACAATAGATCCTTCTAGTACAGATAGTCCTCCATTTGCATCTTCCATAACTGGTATTTTTGGCCTTTAAATTTATTGACCCTAAACTTTCCTTCCTCTGTCATTTCTCCCACTCGAACCAGGAACCCTTCTTTCCTATGAGTTTACCAACCAAATAGGCCTTTAGCTCTGATACGAATTGTTAGAAAAACAAGATCGTAGAGAAAAACAATAAACAATAAACAAGATGTGAATATTAAAACAAATTACAAGAGAGACATAGATATAATGTGGTTCACCCAAGATGGGCTACGTCCATATAGAAATTTCTAGTCATTTATTATTATTCCATGTAGTAAAATTAAAGGATACAACCTGCAACAACCTCAGTACACTTCCTCTTCACTCTCTCACGGTCTCTCTCTCCCAATCACAAAGATCACGTTTACAATGATATAATACAATACATAGTCGTATTACAATGCTTTCCTTTTATAGGGGAATTACCATGGGAAAATACAATGTGTCACCCAATGCAATGCGCCCATAAACTGTTGGCCAACAAACATTCCAAAAATTCTTTTGGGGGCATTACCCTCGGACCCATGTGGTGGGACAATGTCCCCCTGCACCCCCTTGCTAGGAAGAGTGTACAATAAAAATGGGTTACAAACAAGACTGAACAATAACATCTCTAATTATGGAATATCAAGCTCCACAAGCAATAGGTCTTACCTCAGTTGCTTCAAATGTATCTGAGTTCGTGGGTATGTTGTAGTCCTGTCCTGGATCTATAGTTTCCTCTTTATCTTCAGAAACAAGCTAATATTATTCCTATTTTTCGCAAGATTCTTTGTCAAGGGGTGGTTCCAACTCGTAGTCCCTTCCTTCAGTCACATTACAAATCCCTCTTCTTGTCGTAGTCTTTCTTCTCTGTCCTGACCGAAATATTATTCCATTCCTTAGGTGGCCACCCTCTTGCTCATTGTAACACCCTGGTTTTGACCCCATTGCATTAATGTATATGATGTAAATATTATATCGAGTCATGGCAAGGAGCTCAAGGCCAAGGCCCTGTCATCGATTAATGTTTGGTATATAGGCGATCATGGTTGATGCCTATGGTTTCTATGCTAAGTCAAGCACATTTGTAAACATCATGTAAATATGCAAATTAATGAAAACCCACAGCCAGCTATGTCAATGCAACGAATAATGAGATGGGTGCATGATTTTCCTATGGATGAGGGGGTGGAATGTTAACCTTGAACTAGTTTGGGGAAAATCCATGTGTCATGAGGAGAACCCATCAGAACTGTCAACTACCCTCTTTCTTGTCTTCTCTTCCCAACCAATTATTCTGCCAAAAGGTGGTTGAGGTAGTTATTGCTTGGAAAGGGAAGAGTATGGGAGATTTCAAATTGGGAAGAGAACCCAGTTTTGGGATGTTGTGTTTTTCTTGTATGGACAAGAAAACACCAGAACCGTATGCCAGTTCTGACCCATGTGTTCATGTTTTGGGATTTACTCTCACTTTGGAGAGCTACGGGACGTGTTGGTTCTTTCAACATTAATCATTCACCTCCGTCTTCATTTTCGGGAGAAGAGTGACATTGTGATAGTAGCAGAACTCTATTTGTTTGTATCCTTCACATTCTGCGAGTGTCTAATGACATTGTGATAGCAGTAGAACTCTATCTGTTTGTATCCTTCACATTCTGCAAGTGTTTTCCCTTGGTAGGAATATGACCACTTTGTTGCGACGTGTCTTAAACTACAGAGTGTATGAGACCCTGTTACACGCATTCCAGAGTAATCCCGTGTTGTATATTCTCCATATGGTTGTTGTGTTGTGCACCATGGTTCAGGTCTGAGCTACGTACAAGACTTAGGAATGGGAGAGACATAGAATGGGCTTGATAAACCTAGTGTGGAACCTCACGATAAGATAAGAGTGGCTAGTGAACCTACTATGCACATCCTGAAGAGCACTAGAAGGGAAGGTGTAGCCCGAGGAACTATGGAGCAGAGAAGGAGACACTTCCTTATGTTGGGTGTGTAGGAAGTAGGGAAGCTAGGCCAGATAGGTCTTGTGAAGGTGTTCTTAGCTCTATACATGATTTCACTAGCTTAGAAATTTCTTCCTACCCATTGCCTTAGAATCCTAACAAACCCAACTGGAAAGATGGCTTGGGTAGTAGCCTGATAAACCCATCTATTGGCTTGGTTGTGTCTTGTTGTGTCTGACCTGGTGAGCAACCTTTGGCTGGAAATTTTGATAAACCCAACCACGAATGTTGTCTTGGCTAGTTATCCTGATAAACCCAGTAGTAAGATGGCTTGAATATGAACAATCTGATAAACCCATCTGTTAGCTTGACTGGTCCTTAAAGCGAAGGTTGGATTGATTGTGAACAGTCTGTGAAACCCAACTGTGAGATGGCTTGGAAGAGTGGCCTGTGAAACCCATATGTTGGGATGTTCTCCCTTACAGTCTGATAAACCCAACTATGTTGGCTTGGCTGATTTTTATTGCACCTTGGCTATGTATGAGTCTACTAGTGTTCCCTTATTCCTTGAGGAAATCATGCCCAGCTCGGGGGTGGTGGTGTCGCTGAGAGATTGATGAGCACACTAGCCTATGGTTGGGTGGAATGTTGCAGTGAAATAGCTGGTTGCAGGACAAGTTCTATTCAAGATAAGTGTTATTGTCTATGTTATTCTCTGCAATTGTATTTCTTGTTTTGAAAATTGCTTGATGGAATGTGATGAACATGTTGCTATGTTGAATTGATCCATTGTTCCTTTGAATAACTGCAAGTATAGACATCTATGTATGTTTTCCCATCAATGCATTTTTAACTAAGTTGCAGGGTAGATTGGCCAAATCGATAATGGCCTAAATGATCATATTGATCCAAGAAATGAAAGGAAAAGATGAGTTTTCTGCTAGACATCCTTCTTTGTGCAAAATTACAAAATTCCAGGATTGCGGGATGCGGGATGCAAGATGCGGAATGTTGTTTTCTAGATTTTGGTTTTCGCATATTTCCCCTTCGCAACTTGCAGGATTAAGGATGTGGGATCGCGGTGTCACGATTTCCATAATTCCCTATCTCGCCATTCAAATATCTGTGTCGTCGATCTTCGCAGGATGATTCTCCGTCGTTGATTTGTTTCCGATGTGGGATGCGGGCTATGGAAAGTGAGGTTGAAAGTTTTGTAACTTTTCAACCCTGCAACTCGGGCTTTCCACATCGTTGATTTTTGCGGGTGGATTATGAACCGTTGATTTGGTTCCAATCTGCAGCATCATGTTTTATCATTGATTTTCGTCACATTTCCTCTCCATCGTCCAATATCCTCTGAGATATTTCTTACATATTTTCAAACTGATCAATGGAAGATGTGAGGGAGCGTTATAGTGTTGGAAATGTTGAGATGTGGACACGACCATACCCTGTGTTTCGACGAGTAGTAAAGGCTCTCGATGAAATTTTTAATTATGCATGATGATAGGGTATGGGTACGTGACACTCATTCTCACTATTAATAGAGAACATCTCATCTCATTCTCATCCATCTTGTTCAAGCCTTTCTTTTGACATTACCCAGGTTCTCCACGCACAAGGATTTACTCATCGAATTCCATCCTTGGGATCCCTTTTTCAAAGACCAAAATATTTATCCACGTATTTAAATATTTCTAGTAGCCACCTCAAGGTTCTTGGAAGAACTCTCTATCTTTCTCATTGTAAGATCTTATTGTGTTGACTTCTATCTCGGTAAAATATACCTCCAAAATGTTGTCAACCCACAATTCTAAATCCTTAGATATAGGATTATTGACTCTTTTAAACTATTAAATTAGCTGAGGACTCCTCATCTAACTCTTTCCAAGTCATGATTCTTCACTTTCTTCCTGTGAAAACTCTCTTTCTTTGTAATCCACACAATCTTGAATCTCTGGTTTCATCGGGTAACAAAACATGTCCCCTTCATAATGATTCAATTCCCACCAACTGAACCATTTGTTGGAGTTGTTTCCACTAACCTAGCTTTATATTTCCCTATTTATCCAACAAATCCCAATATATTGGATTGACATAGCATAACCCTGTCAAAAACACCTACAAAGGTGAAGTCTCACCTGAGATATCTATGGGGACTACCATAACCAAGTTTTTGCAGTTATGGAAGGGGATTTCTTCAAAACAACATTAACAAGCAGCTCGACCGAAATGGAGGGGTGGATTACCAGCAACACATACACAGTAAGAAAGTAAACCGATCCTTCAACACATATATTGCAGCATATAAAAATATACATAACCATTGACACATGCAGGATACATAAAGCATACACATCTAAAACCATATTTATTATCGGCATTCCACAATATGATATCAAAGTGTGACAAACTCATAAGATTCAAACACAAGATAAGCATACATCAAATACATAGATATATAACGTGGAAACCCATACAGGAAAAACCACAAAAGAACTCTTCACCTGGTATGAGTAATATTTTGAATGCTTTCGGTCTGCGCACACAACTTGCAAACTTTTGTCAGAATCTTCTTTACAATGAATGAGTTTTCTCTGTCTTTCTCATGCTCTCATGCTTTATTCCTTCTTTCTTGTTGACCTCTTTGTTGAGCTCCTTATAATAATCATCTTTCTGTTGAGTTCTAACCAATTCGAGTCAAGAAAGATCATAGTATTGGATCCAACGCCATCCAGATGTTTCTCGCACTCAGCATGGATCAACATTATATAATTATTTCAATTCTTGTTCCAACCGTCTACTAGTTCTCAACTGACAGTCCCCAATGAATTATGTTACATAATAAGGTCTCTAAGGACCCAATTTACAATCATGCCCATTCCCAAAAATAGACTATATATCTAGCTTAACTCTTACATTTATTGTTTCCTCAAAATATGTCGAATTCTTGGATTTGATTTACTCCTCTCCTTTTCTGTCGTGACCTTACTCGCCTTGCAACCAGATCCTTCACAATTCCAACCAAAACTGGTATATACTTTCTTAGGGCCAACAAAATATTTGGTATTTACATGAGAAACATCATCTTAAATTTCATAATCCAGGCATACTCTATGAGATCTTGGACAGTGTCCTAATCCAACTTCAAGATCCTGCTATCCTATCATTTATCTTATTTTACACAGAAAAATATTTAGTTGCACTAGTCATTATGCATGGAGTTTTTTTCAGTCATTTTTATTCAACTGTCCCATATTGGAAACCATTGATTATTGGTATTTGAAATGAAAACCTCATGGATCGTGATTTTTAAATAGATAAACAAACACTAAAGATGAATTTTATTCATCTCTTTGGTACATCGGTGTTGTTCCAAGCTTATTTGATTTTTCCATAGCAACATCACTTGCATCAGTCATCTCAGGATTTTCACCAACATTCTCTATGGCCTTTAGATTGTCATCTCAATATGTTTCAAGTGTCTTTTCCTCTAACGGATAATCAAGGAGAATAAGAATAGACCCACGTTTATTTGGCTTGTCCTTCTATGGCATCAATTGTCACTTTTGGCAATACCACCTCTATTGAACCAGGAGAACAATGGGGACAATGTCCAAATAAATTGGGAGGAAATGGTATAGATCCTAAGAGAGTCATTGGAGAAGTGGAATATTATAACTACCAAGCATTATAATATTCAATAAGTAGTTAGATTTCAATATTAAATAAAAATGTTAGACACGACCAAAGTTAATTGTCCCCATTTTGAATTTCTCTATATAATGAGAGCTCTTACTATGTAAGGATGCAATTTTGAAAGTTAATAGAAGTACTTGAATTTTATATATTATATGTTTTTATATATCATATATAGCGTTCAATTCTATAGCTGAAAAGATACATATCTTCAACATTTAAATTCATGTTATAAATATGCAATCAATTTGTAAATAAACACTATGTGTGTGAAATGACGACATCGATAATTGGGTTAGGCTCATACATGTGTGACATGGGGTTGATTCTAGTCTATTGCCATTATAACCTCTAGGTATACTACAAAGTCTCATGGCATGTAAATCTAGTCAAAGTTTGAATCCACAACATCACCAACAATGTGGTAACATTACATCCTATTGCTAACTAATCTATCCCAAAACCAAAATTCTACATAGATTTCATAATAATATTTTTTTTAAATCATAAAAAAAAATTAATATGATAAATATTTCATAAATTAACATTGAATATCTTAATTAATATTCAAATTAACTAAGACATCTTAAATGATTACAAAGATAGAAAGCAGTTGAGACGCAAACATCTTGTACTTCAATAAATGCCATGAATGGAAGTCCCCAACTCATCACTATGAGTTCCAAAACTCGCATGAAATCACCTTGAAAGGTTCAAAGTAGAGCATGGAAATGAGTCCTACTATATATAGGTGTATACCATCATTAGAGAAATCCTTCGAGTGAAGTTGAAACACTTAAATTCAGAGCAAAATTATACAGAAACGAATAAGTTGAAACTAAGGAATTGTTGTTTTTATTCTATTTATAATCTTTTTCCACTTTTTATTTTTAATAATAACTTTTGTTTTTATAGGAAATATTTTTACCTTGATAATATGATGGTATCTATTCATTTAAATTACTTTGGTATTTTACATTATAAAATAAAATTATTTAAAATGTGGTAATCAAAAAGAGTTGTATATGAAAAATGTTCACGTATAAGTTAAACTTTTGTTTTACTAAGGAAATTATAAAAATTTATTCTTTGTTTACTTAAAAAATATTTTATTTTTTACCTAACAACATAAAGATATCATTTTTTATCTTCTAATTTCATGTTAATATTTTTTTCCATAACCTTTCAACTTCAACTTCGCATTATTCACAACCACCTTATCACTTCACATTTTCCTTCCAAACATAGTTATGATACTGTTGATATCTTGGAAGGCTTTCTCCTTTAGTATCCTCTAATTTTTCAATCAAGAGATTATATATTTAGTTCAACTCCTTTTTTAGCATTGAATGACATTTACTAATACTTAAGCACTCATGAAGTCTTTATCATTTCACTTGTTCGTGTACATTAAGTGATAGGTAGAATAAAGTGTATTATATTTAATTTATTTGGTATATATAGTTTATAATCTCAAAATTAAAAGCAGCGCATACTACTTCATATTTTTTATAAAAATAAGACTTATTTTCTTCATTGAGAGTACGAAGAAAATTAGGTATTTAATGATAATAAGTTTTCTATGATTGATTCAAACTCCAATCAGACTACTAACTCTTGAGCAAGCATAAATATGTCAAGCCTTGGCTAAATCTTGGGGAATTGAAAAGAAGGTCACTCTGCAAAATAATAAAAAATATTTAAATACATTTAAATTTAAGGAGAAATTGCAAAAAAGAATTAGAGTATAAGATAAAATTAAGATACTATAAGGGAATGTTCAACACTAATGGATAAGATTAAAAGTATCTTTATGTTTTAACTAGTATAAAGAAGAAAATCAACATTGATAAATTTAGAAAAACAATCCCATGAGCTCTATAGTGAACTAGTACATTGAACAATTCCAAACATTTCCTAAGTTGAGTTGAAAGAATTTGTCATCTTCTAGCACTAAGAGGGTTGAAGATGAAAATAACTTTTTCTTACAATGTCCTATATACACACACATTAAATTGTAATTTCATAATATTTATTACAATATGTCATTCCTAACCTGTTTTAACTCAGAAAAATATATTGATTTCAAAATGTTTGTCTTAGAGATTTTCAAACGCGCAACTACTGTTTTGAAGCAAAACCAAGTAATTCCTTACATTTCTTAAGGTCTAATATACCAAAGTTCTTTTAAATGGATGTTAATAACCATCATTGTCATCATATAAACCTCTTATTGGCATTCGTAATTGTCGTCCAAATTCCCTTAGAAACACTACACTCCCAAACCTCATAACCATACAAATTCACTCAAGGAACTAGGGTATAGAAGAGTACCTTCTCTTTTAACAAGTTATACAAGTTGACGAGAACCCGACATTGTTCTCATTTTTTGGAGGGTCAATTTTAGTAGATGTTTTTACCTCCGTTTCAAAAAGTAGTTTTTCCTTAAATTTTTCTTTTAAATAAATCATTTTTGGGGGCTAATTTGTAAAAAATATGAGAAAATAAAGACAATTCAAAACATTTTTAAGGTATTTTCAACTATTTTTAACGTATTCTGAGTTATTTTATGTATAAAAATGATATTATTTAACATTATTTTCCATAAAGTGATAATTCTCATAAACTTAATAAAAAGTACACCATATATTTGTAATTAACATATTAAAAAAATAATATTTAATTTCAAAATAAAATATTAAAGTCAAAACATTACAAAAAAATCTCTTATCAAAAAATTGTGAAATTTGTCATTTTCCTTAACAACAATAAAACCATGTGAAATATATATATAAAAGTTTTAAACAAATACATATTAAAAAAATAATAAAGAAATTTTAAAGAGTATAAAGGGGTGGCGCGATTACGAGAATCGCCCCCTTAAGAACTTCCTCACCCCTTATATATATTGTTTATACAAAAGTCGCAAAACCTTTTAAGATTTTGTTTTTTTATTTTTTTTCTTTGGTTTTTAAAATATCTTGTTATAGTAACATATTATTTGGTGGGTGCATCCATGCAGGTGGGTTACAATTTTTGGCAAGGCAATTTCGGCAAAACCAAAAAAACATACCTCGATCGAGGGTTTAGCAAACGCAACATCGAGGTTTTCTTAAACCCCCGATCGAGGGTTTAAAAAAACAGCTCTATCAAGCATCTCTAATCATTATAAATATAAATAGGGAACAAACCATGATTTAATTCACTGCGTTTGTTGCATAGAAATTTAGTGAAAGAATATTAGAGATGGGTTATAGATATAATAGATGTTTATAGATGAAAATGGTCATTTATATTCATTTGTAGATATGGGTCGCAGAGTAATTGGAGTTATAGAAATGATTGATCACATCTATAACTCCAATTACTCCGCGACTAATATTTACACATAAAATCTAGAAGAAGTGGCAGTAGTAATGCTTTTACTTGTTTCTTCTTCAAGGTATTTACTATTACCCACAAGTATCATTCTTTTAGTCGAAATTATGTTTTATTAAATTTTATTATCATATTTAATTCTATGTTTTATTTTAATTTAATTCGAAGACCTTGTTCCCATGAACAATATGAGATTTTTAAAACTTTGATTAAAGAAATTTTTGGGTGTCCATATTCATGTGCACACAAGAATATGGGCACTCAAATATTCTTTTAGTTAAAGTTTTGAAAAGCTCGATTGAGCTACTAGCTCGATCGAGATTTTCTCTAACCGCACATAAACATTCAATAGAGGTATTTAAAAACACGTGTAAAAGCTCGATCAATGCTTTCAGAGACCTTGATCAAACTCATAGCTTGATCTTGACATTGTGTTTCCATATGCATCATGTAAAGTTTCATGTAATGAAGTCTTCCAAAAGATGCTTGGACACCTTGTATTTTGAATCCCCATTTGAATTCATGTCATTGAACATTTTCAATTCTTGTCGAAATGAGAATTAGTATCATGTTTAGTTTCCATAATTTTTTGTTTTTTGAATCCCACAGTCGCCATAACACCTTTTCATTTATTTATTTTCCTCCACTCTTAGCATTATGAAACACCAAAACAATTAGTCACATGTTATTGATGTAAATTCTAATGTCATTCAATAATTTACTAGCAAGATTAACTGCAAATGTGTGGCACAATAGTAATTTTGAAGAGTAAACAATGGACATTGATATAACCCAAGGAAATGAGGTCATATTTCTTTTTTCATGCTCACATTTTCATCTCTCTAAAGGTACTTAACTTGTTGATTCATAATTATTTGATTATAACATTCGTAGTGCTACGTGTTTTCTTGTAATAGGCCATGACATGAACCTATATATATATGGTATATCATATTTGATTATTGTTTGAGCACATTTGAGGGTTTGTCAACCACTTAGTATGTAGCTCATGGCCCATTAAATTATGCAATAGATAATTAATAGGTACAAACCACATGATTAACAATTGAATGTATCATATGTTAACAATCCACAAATGTTGCATAGGTTTGGGCAATTAATACAATGCAATTTCTTTTTTTGTTTTACACAACTGTCTAACACTAATATTACAATAGTGAGAGTTGTAATTAAGTTCATTCAATTCTATGTGTCATCAAAACCTTACTTGTTATTTGATATTTATATTAGCGTGATGATAGTTTGCATGTTAAATATTTTGAGAATGCCCCATATCTCTCTTTCCCTCTACCTTATCCCAAGCCCAAGGTCCAGGACACATATCCTTTGCATCATTAAATGCTTGGAGCAACACTTTCTTTTAACAGAAACTATGAAAGACTTAATATTAAACAAGTTGTGCACAACCATTCATTACAAAAATATTTCCCTGGGAGTTCATGTTGTTCTGAAAATCAAAAGGAAAAACAGGGCCAAAGAGTTGACCTTAAAAATCCAAACAAAGTTCTTACATAGCTGCTAGAAACAAAGGTAGTATATACCCGAATAAAATGTTGATTAAGAAGTAAACAAAAAAACATAGACTATCAAATTCATTAAAAGTTGCCTGGGTGCCTTAGTGGCTGAACGACCGATTCCTCCTCCATATGTTGGGTTGCCCCTGGAGGATTTTCATTTACTTAACTTTCTTGGTTCATTTTCACTAGACCCTGAATGTCCTCCTGAATGCGGTCCACTTTCCCCATTATTTCTTTTAGATTCATCTCTGTATCATCAATCCTGGAATCATGATTGCTGATCTGATAGGAGCTGTAACCAACCACATCCACTAGGTTCTTAATTTCTTGAGTTGTCTCTTTACTCTCCATGATTCCAATAGCCACCATTTCATAAAGACGCCTTATATTTTTCTTCAAATCAGCAAGACCGGCATTTTCGTTTGCATGGTACATTATGTCTTAGCTAGGATTGGGGTTAGCAAGAATAAGACTAGAAAAACTACTGAGTAAATCCCTATCTGAACCTGTGAGCTCTTAAACCTGCTCACTACAAAATAGACCATCGAAAGTAGAGATGAGGGTTGTAAATTCTTGTTGCAGTGTGTCACAATCCTTCTTGCTGCGGCAAGAGAGAGTACCGACCGCTCCTTCCTTCCACCCTAAACACTTGCACCCAAAAATCAAAGTGTTACCTGCAATGAGAGACTGTCCTTTGATGGGAATGTTGAACGCAGAGCTTGAGTTTAAGCACCACAAAGGATCACCAACTTGAGAAGAGAAAATATAGGTTAAGAACGCAGCAAGAGTCAGCCTTTCCTTCATGAAAATCCTGATCAGAGGCAAGGACTCCCAAGGGATCCCCTGAACAATGCCTTTGTCGACACCAGATATTACATCCAGCAAGGTGTTCTCCAGAGATAATGCAGAGCGATAAGGAAGTGTTACGTTAACAAGGGGAGCATGAGGGTAGGGGAAACTTCTGGAAGAAGCCATGTCAAAGAGGATTAAGAGACCTGGAGCGTGTGAGCTGTGTGAGAAATAACTATGAGGGGGATGGCTCATTAAGGCAACAAGGATCGAGGTTAGGCTGATGAAGAGTGGAGACCACGCATCGACTAGGTGGGAAGCATGGGAACCATACTCGATGACCTTTAATCCAATAAGAAATGCGATGGAATGGGTGAGTAAGGAGGGGTGATACCACAAAAACATTAGGGTATAGGTTTAATGTTTATTCCTAGGCCATTGAGACTATAGTGACCCTAAGGAAAGGAGGCCCCTATGTTGGCCAATGCATCTACTGAGGCATTATTTGCACAAAGAATGTGATAGAATTCATTATTGTTCGATAGGAGAGGAATCATTTTGTCATACATCTGTCTACACTTTATGGAGCCTGAGGTTTATCCATTGATCATTTTATATACGAATTGTCTTGAGTCACCAAGTATCGCTATCCTGGAGTGATCTATATTAGATAGAATTTCCATTCCCTGCAAGAGAGCCATCCACTCAGCCTCATTGTTTTTCCTATGACCTAAGCCCCAAGTAAAGGTTTGTTCATTTTGTCCTACAGGATCCAATAGGATCCCCCCCACCCCTTCCACCCCTCTTGGAGAAACACTTTTTATGCCTAGGTGGAATTCTTAAAAAACTTTTTATGCCTAGGTGGAATTCTTAAAAAAACTAGCGAGAATGTTACAAAATATTTATGTTAATTACATAGTTCATGATAATTGTGGAAATATTTAAGCCTTTAAAATATCTTTCAATGTAGGGGGGATATGTTCGGGTACATAGGGTACTCCCAAAAGACCGAACACCTTGAGCAACCACTTCACACAAATAGATCATAGATCAACACACCGATGTTTGTCACATGGTTAAAACCATCGAGAGGGAAACAGTCCATGTCCCCAGCCAAATAGCTACTTGGAGAAATTTATTATGCAAAATAAAGAAAGTTACATATGAGCTTCTCATAATCGATCAACTAGCCAGGGGCCCTCCATGCTCTTTAAATAGAGATCATGGACCAATCGAGTGTTAAGCCACGGATCAATGGTAGGTATGATCTAAGAGAAGTTGAACCGTCGGATCACTCTATGTCTAGAACATATCATGACCGTCGAATTAGAATATTTACAAATGCATACTAATGCATACTAAAGAAACACACTTTTACCTAACGGATATATTACACAAGTTGATCTTAACTAACTCCTAAGTGTCTAAATATTCTAACATCCCCTCTTAAGAACAACTCAGGATAGGATTGAAGGATTTACAAAAGTGACACTATTAGGAGAAGGAAGGAGGCATTAGAGCCTATCCCCCCTTAAGGACACATTCCTGAACTCCTAACATAGACCAGAGTTTAGAAAACTTCACTTGGCTTCTGTAAGAGACTTGGTGAAGATGTCTGCAACTTGATCATCTGTAGGGAAATAGAACACTTCAATAACACGATCATGAACAAGATTTATGATGAAGCACATGTGTAGCTCAATGTGTTTAATGCACTGATGTAGAACTAGATCTTTGGAAAGCTTGATGGCACTTTGATTCTCGCACCAAAGTGGAGTAGGTTGCTGCTGCTTGAATCCAAACTCTGAAAGGATCTGTCGAAACCATAAAGCTTCCTGACTGGCATTAACTGCGGCTTGATATTCTTCTTCTGCTGAAGAAAGAGAAAGAGCTTATTGTTTGTTACAAGCCCAAGTGACAGGTCCAGATCCCAGACTGAAAACATAACTTGCAGTAGACTTTCAATCATCAGGATCACCGCCCCAATCTGAATCAGTGAAACCAACCAACAAAGGTTCCCCCCTGTATTGTAATGAATCCCAAACTGAATTGTACCTCGAATATATCGACGTATTCTTTTTGCTACTTTCTAGTGACTTTCATGAGGTGTTTGCATATAATGGGAAACATGACCAATGACAAAGGAAAGGTCAAGATGGGAATGAGTCAAGTATAAGAGATTGCCAACAAGCTAACGATACAAGGTGGCATCTACTTCAAGGGATGTAATGTCCCAATTCTGGTGTACAGACCTAAACACTCTCCAATTCTATAAATTATATTAAAATTTCTGAACTTGAATTAATTTACACAATGACTTCTCTGATTGGGCAAATAAGGTATTTATTCTCGGAAATTTTGCAGACAAAAGGAGTGAGAAGGGGGAAGAAACCAAAGAAAATCAGACATTGAATTTCCTCTCCCATAACACATTTATATCTGGTGCCATTTAGGGTTTAGAGTCCGCACTGCGGAAACTTACTACCACGCTTCTGGGCAGCCAAACCGTGTAACTAAGGAGAGTAGTTCGGTCTGTTTCAACTAGGGGATTCTGGAAACTTGCAGAGGTTTATTCCATCATTAATATAACATAAATAAATTATTTATATATTTCATTGATGTTTTGGAAATTTCTAATAAGTTTTGGGTGAATTTGGGATTTTTGGCAGTTTTGGCCAAGGAGAACCCTACGCAGAGGAGGATGCAAAAGGGTGGTACGAGCCAAAAAATAAATGGTTCTGGAGATTGATATAGGAAGGTAGGCCTGTTACTAACCTATAGGAACTGGCAGAGCTCAGTTTGATTTTACAGAACCTATTTTGCATCAATTTCAATAAAACTAGTTATTAAAACTAGTAATCTAGCTAGGGTCTTCAAAAGACTATTAAATCATCTTAAATTCAATTCTGTGAAACCTAATATTTATAATAGAGATAAATATGGTTTATTTTAACATGAAAATTTATTTCAATCCCTTTCCAATCATGAAATATTCATTACAACACTCGTATTCACTCAATTCCCCCCATACACTGATAAAATAGGATCTTTTAATGAAACTGAGATGATATTATTCAGGGTCTGAGATATCTCGACCTGATGAATGTAATGTTCAGAATATACTAACACTACAGAACATAAATAGCATTATTTACTGACCATTACAAGAGGCTTCCAAAATTAAGGGGCGGGAGGCCCGAATCTTGACCAGCAAGGGGCTGTGAGAATAGGTGAAGCATGGGCTTCACTGGAGCTAGACCTGAAATTGATGGAGGCTGTAATAAATTTTGGAATAAGCTTCAATGGCTGACATTAGCGCTCCATAAACCTGCAATATATATAAAAGGAGATGTAAGAGAAGGGAGGAGGGATTTGGGGATCATCACCCAATGGTCTAAGGCACAACACTCAGAGAGTATACTCACATAGCATAAACACAATGTAAAATCATCCAAACTGACTCCATGGGGTTGAATTCACCTTTAATAAAGTGTTGAGTGACCTTCTTAGCAAGTGAGGATCCAAGCTGACCTGTGAGAGAAAGTCAACCCTCAACAAACCCTAACCCTAGCCACATAGGTGCCTCCTTTGGGGAATTTAGCAAGTAGGACCATGTGAAATTATTTCCAAGTTCAAATCCTCATTCATAATTAGAAACTGTGCCCTCTCTAATTCAAAAGTTGCTTCTTTTGAGTTATGACACCTTTTTTGCTTTTCCAGACTCATAAGGAAACTATTCTTTCCTTTGAAAACTTTCCTACTTTTCTCTGACTGCTTTTCTGAGCTCCATAAGAGGCAACTACGCCCTCCTTTGAAAAACTTTCCTGCTTTATCCTTGACTACTTTTTTCCTACTTTTTGGTACTTTCCTCTTTGTTTCCTATGATAGCTTTTGTCATAGTGTTTCCTCTTTCCTTCCTTGTCTAGTAGACTTTCCCAATGCACCCCACCTGACTAGGCAGGTTATTTACACCTCATTAATTAGCAATAATAATTAAAATGGAAAATAAAACTTAGATATATTCCTTACTTAATTAATTATTACAAAATTTCCCTAGGGAGCATGATTAATGTCAAATTGAGCCCATCCTAGGAGTCCAGTATGGTCAACACTTTAATGGCCACTTTGAGGGGACATGACAGGGGAAGTACAAGTGGCAGAAAATTTGACTCCAGAATGAAAAGGAGAAGGGGTTGGTTTACAATCTTCCATGTGGAAGGGATGAAGAAGGTCACAAGCATACTTAGACTGGAAAATAAAGATGCCTTCTTTTGTTTGCAAGACTTGGAGACCAAGAAATTAATGCAAATGTCCTAAGTCTGACATTTCAAAAATTTTCTTAAGATTGGATTTCACATGGGTTATAAGTTTAGGGTCACTACTAGTAAGGATAATATCATCAACATAAAGAACAAGTATGATGAGATGGTTTCCTACTTTCTTGGTATAGACATTGGGGTCAGAATGGAATCTAGAAAAACCAGTGTCAAGAAGAAAGCTATCCATTTTGGCATACCAAGCTCTATGAGCTTTCTTAAGGCCATACAAGGATTTTTTAAGGAGACAGACAAGGCTAGAGTTATCCTGAACATATCCAGGAGGTTGTTCCATGTAAATTTCCTCCTATAAATCACCATGTAAAAAGAGAGACTTGACATCCATTTGATGGACTTCCCAGTTATGTAAGGCGGAAAGGGAAAGAACAAAGGGGATGTAATTCATTTTTGCGACAGAAGCAAAGGTTTCATTGTAGTCAATCCCTTCAACTTGGGAAAAACCTTTGGCAACTAACCTTACCTTAAGTCTTTCAACACTTCCATCTAATGCATACTTAGTTCTATAGACCCATTTACATCTGACAATTTTTATTCCTTTTGGAAGAGGAACAAGATCCCAAGTATTGTTCGCCATTAAAGAACGATATTCTTCATCCATAGCTGCATCCCAATCTGGATTTCCTGAAGCTTCTACAAAAGTTTATGGATCATGATTTTCAGAAAATTGAGCCAAAAGAGAAGAGGCTCGCTAAAACTGAGAACGTGTTCGACGTTGATCTCTAGGATCATCGACAAGATCACCAGCTGCTTCACATGTTGAACGGACCTATCGAGGAAGCATTGGTGCTGGTGCAATTGGAGGAACATGAGCAGGCAGAGGTGGATTTTCATCCTCACTGTCATCATCAAAAACTGGAGTTGGAAACCTATCAAGGAAGTTGTAAGAAGAAGAAGAAGAAGAAGGCATAATCGTCGAATTAGGCTCGCAAGCCAAAGATGGCACACCCGCCAAGTTAGGCTCGCAGGCCAAGAGATTTTCATCAAATTTAACATCTCTTCTAATGATTATATCATGAGAACGTGGCTGAAGAATTCTATAACCTTTTACATCTTCAGAATATCCAACAAATATGCACTTTGCACTTTGCACTTTGAGGCTACAATGCTTTCCATTTTTCATATGGAATGTGAGCCCATGTTCCACAACCAAACACACGGGAGCAACTTACATTTAGTTTAATTTTACTCCATGCTTCTTCTGGTGTTATACCTTGTAAAACTTTAGTGGGTGTGTGATTAACTGTGTAATTTGCACAATTTATGGCCTCAGCCCAATATTGAAGACTTAGTCCCTTAGATTGGATCATACAATTAGCCATTTGTTTTAAAGTGTAGTTCTTTCGTTCAACTACACCATTTTGTTGTGGTGTATATGGAACATTGTGTTGTTGTTGGATTCCTTGTTCAGTCCATAAAGTAGTGAACTTGTTGTTAACATATTCTCCTCCATTGTCAGATCTTAACTTAATAATTTGATGACCAGATTATTTTTCAACAAGGACTTTGTAGGCCAAGAACATGTTAAATACTTCGCTCTTAAGTTTTAGGAAGTAAACCCAAGTGCGTCTAGAGTAGTCATTAATGAAAGTTAAGAAATATTTGAAACCAGAAAAGGAAGCAGATGGAAGAGGACTACACAAGTCACTATGCACAAGCTCCAAGGGAACCGAGGTGTGCCAAGAAGCACGTTTGTCAAAATTGTCCCGATGATGTTTTTCAAGTACACAACCGAAACAAACACCATCCTTGCAAGATACCATCGGAAGACTAGTCACCATATTGTCTTTACATAGTTGTTGCAATGAGCGATAATTTAAGTGACCAAATCGCTTATGCCAAAGCTTGCTCAAGTTATCATTATGAACAACAAAAACTGAAGGAAAAGGTGATGACCCAAAGTTGTTAAATTTGTACAACCTGGTAATATCATCAACAGTTCCATTAGCAAGGACATTTTGAGGATTTTTAAAATCCTTGATTACAACTTGGTGAGGTGTAAACGTCACAGTTTTACCTTCACCTGAATGAGTAATTTGATAGACTGATAACAAATTGCAGCAAATTTTTAGAACACATAGTACATCACTGAAATGGCCATTTTCTACTAGAACTGTTCCAGATCCTACCACACTTAGAGATCTATCGTCACCAACAAATATTTGTTTGGTGTTACATTCATGCATAGTAGAAAAGATGGCTTGATCCTTAGTCATATGATAAGATGCTCCAGAATCAATGAGCCATTCAATTGAAGTAGAAAAAGAAGATGTAGTATAAGAGTAACCAGAAGCACAAAGTGCATGTCCATGAGAGGTAGATTTTGAAGACGAATCTAGGCTGATGTGGTGCTTCTTCATTGTTTTTTCCAAGGCTACCATCTTCTTGAAACACTTAAATTCATCATGATTATCTTTTCCACACAAATTACAACGACCCTCAGTCTTATTTCCTTTTTTCTTGGATCCTTTGTCATTTTTTAAAGAATGAGCTGACTAAGAGGGTTTGGGACCCTTGTTGTTTAGCTTATTATTGCGAAAATTATGTTTCTTGGGAGGCTTGGACTTTTCTTTCTGTTGGAATAATAAGGCTTTCCAAGATGTATCTACATTGTTAATTATTCCAAGATGAATGAATTTATCTTGCTCTCTAATTAGAGAATCACAAAAGGATTCAAGACTGGGCTCTTGATAGCTAGCTGCAATTAAGGATTCTTTCATGGAGTAGAATGTAGATACAAAAACAGAATATGCAGGTCCAAGTTTAGAAAGAATATGATAAATACATTGTTTGTCTTCTTTCTTAATCTTGCATTATGTACATAAGAGTCTAAGAGTTTTATACTTAGATAAATAGTCTTGAATGCATGAAAAATCATTTGGATTCAAGGAAATCAACTCATTCTCAAGTTGATGACCCCGAATTTCATTGTGTTTACCAAACACAGATTCCAACTTTTCCCAAGCTTGATCAAGTTCATCAATTCCAGATATGTGGAATCACAAATTAGTAGATATTGACATCTCAATCAATCCACGAGCTTCATCACATCTATTTGCCCATTTAATTTTCTTATAATTATCAATGGGTTATGTTTCTTTCCCTATGGTTATCCTGAAAAGTCCCCTACTTCGTAGAATATCATCCATATGAGATTTCCATGAGAAATAGTTATAACTTGTAAGTATAATATCACAAGGGGAGGCCATACTATAAAATAATGGCTAAAAAAATAGAAACTAACTATCTGGATGCAAAGAGCTCATAAAAATATGCGGTTTCAAAAAAATTGGCACTGAAAACTGATTCTGGATGATGAAGCTATGCTTGATCAAAGAAAATATTGAAAATGTCCCCAATAGTGACGTGGAAAATATTAACTTGACAAACTAAGAAAAAGAACCCCCCTTTTCCCAAGATCAACCTTTGACAATCACTTTACAATAAAGTTGATTTTAAGTGAATCACTTTTGTAGAATAAGTGATGTTCACTTTTACAATAATGTTACTTTAAATAGTGCGGCAATAAATTAAAAGACTTAAGTGACTCACTTTTTATTTTATTTTATTTAAGTGAGATGCACTTTTACAATAAAGTAACTTGAAAATAGAAATTGCATGCACTAAAAAGTAGCTTAATAAGACTTGAACTCAAGACCTATTAAGAAATAAAGCAACTTTGGACCAGGTGAGCTAAGTTTAAAAAGTACGTAAAAAAATGGAAAGAGAAAGGGGGAAATTTTTTTTACTCTTCTCTCTCGTTCTTCGTATTTGCCTTTTTTTTTCTGCAAATCACAAAAAAAATGAAAAACAAAAACAAAACAAAACAAAATTTCACATAATGGGGTTAGACCTTGGTTAGCTTACCCGGAAAGTCTATGTTTTCAAGTTTTCTCGTTGTTTGTGATTTTCCATGATCACACAAGGTGCATGGAAAAGAGCATACGTAGCCGAGAAGATAAGAAAAAAAACTTTCCCTTTCTGTTTCTAATTCACCGCGATCGCGCAAGGTGCACGGCAAAGAGCATACACAGCTAGGGAAGGAAACAGTCCAAGACTAAAACAGTAAATACCTAATAATAAAACTGATAAAATATGAGAGATTTAAAAAAACAAATCCATCACTGTAACATTATACCTTTAGATTTGTCGAAATTGGTGTTTCTAGAACAAGCGAAAACAGTTTCTGGAACAAACGGAAACAGTTTTCGATGAAACGAAAACTATTTACAAATGGAAACGGTGCTATGGACGCAATGGAATAGCTCCCATATCCCACAAATGCACAGAAAATCCAGAACCAGAAACTTTTTCAAAGTTTCGACAACACCAGTTCCAGATCTTGATCAAGACCGAAAGTGGCTCTTCATAAATGCTTTGATACCATGTTCGGGTACATAGGGTACTCCCAAAATACCGAACACCTTGAGAAATTGCTTCACAGAAATAGATCACAGATCAACATACTGATGTTTGTCACGTGGTTAAAACCCTCGAGAGGGAAATAGTCCACGGGCCCAGCCAAATAGCTACTTGGAGCAATTTATTATGCAAAAGAAATAAAGTTACATATGAGCTTCTCATAATCGATCAACTAGCCAAGGACCCTCCATGCTCTTTAAATAGAGATTATGGACCAATTGGGTGTTAATCCATAGATCAATGGTAGGTATGATCTAAGAGAAGTTGAACCCTCAGATCCCTCTATGTCTAGAACATATCATGATCGTCGGATTAGAATATTTACAAATGCATACTAAAGAAACACACTTTACCTAACGGATATATTACACAAGTTGATCTTAACTAACTCCTAAGTGTCTAAATATCCTAACAGGATATTTATGGCTTTAAATTATGTGAATATTTATAGTTGTAAATTACCCCGGAAATCGCGTTGAGATGACCTGAAATGATATGTTTATTTTTCCATTGAACAAAGGAGAGCAATGATGCATGGAATTCAGTTGATTAGCTAAACTTAGGTGAGTTGTGTCCCCTCCATGTGGAAGCTTAGGAATACGATGATTTGGATTCCCAGGTGTACGATATGGATTCTATTTCTTCTTTCCCACAGAGGACATATTTCTGCTAAACACTTATGAGATTGACTGTACTGTATTAGAGCCCACAACGTAGCAGGAGGGATGGATAGTAGATCAGGACGAACCCACTTGAGATTTTCGTAACTTGTAAGACTAGAGGGAATCGCATTGGGGATCAATGAAATGATATGTTTCTTTTTGCATTGAACCAAGGAGAGCAATGATGCATGCAATTCAGTTGATGAGCTGAACTTAGGCGAGTTGAGTCCACTCGACCTAGATTTTTAGGACTACGATCTACCTACAATATGGATCTTCCGGACATATATTTAAATCCCAGAGCCTAGGGAGAAATAGAACAGGATGATTAAGATAAAAATTAGTGTTTTCAGAGTCATATCACATAATTGTAGTTTGTTTAAATTAAAAATTATATACGAAGGAGCAAATTATTTTTAGTATTTAAAACCTTTCACTACATTTATGTAACTCTAATTTTGATCCTCAATTCTCGCCGCCCATCACCCCCCCCCCATGCTGTTGCTCCATTCCGACCCTATTTTGTGTTATGAAGAAGTAGTTTAATGAACATTAAAAAGATTTCAACAATCCATTTCTCAAACCCTTGTCTCCATGGCGGTTTCTACCAGGGACTTCTGGTTTCCAGGTAAAATGCCGAAAGGTTTATTAGTAGAAAAGCTGGCAATGTCATGACTGTTTTTTTTGTTTAAATTTCGAAGAGATTTATTATTTGCAGAGTTGGTCGAGGCGAAATTGTTGGAAAATTTTGTTTGGACATAGTTATATCTATGGAATGGGTAGAATTGGAAAGAAAACATGTAAGTATCTCTGCTACCAATCTCTACATTTTTCCTCTACATATTTAGTTGGAATTCAATGGCTACCATAGTTTTAAATTTTGTAGTATTTGATACTTATGAAATTGTATTTCCAGGAAGAAAATAGTTTCCCTTCTAATGCTATGCCAACCCCTTTGTTAAAGCAACATCATCTTAAAAAACGTCTACAAAGCTAGGAATTAATTATACAAGTTTGTTATGCTCGTATATGAATCAACATCTCTTAATATCTTGTTCTACATGCAAATTTAAGCATCATCGTCATCATTTTTGTTCCTATGAAAAGGCATACTAGATGTCCTTTCAAAAGAGAATATGTATATTATCAAAAGTGCAAGATATTTTTGAGTTCAAAGAGATGCATCTTTTGTTATCTAATAACTACGCTAGAGATGCCCTTGCCAATCGTGTTAATGGAAAACAATATGTCTTTCCTTGAACCTATTGAGGGAAACTAGGATAACCTCCATCACCTCATCGAGTTGATTCTCTATGCCCAAACTTGTCATTAGTAGCTCGAAAGCAGTGTAGATGAGGTCTTCCTTGATAAATAAAAGGATTTGTCTGAATCTATATTTAGGTGCAGGAAAACATTAGGTTTAATAAATTGTATACACATTGGATATATTGCTGATAGGAATCAAATGATGTTGAAATTCCTTACCTCCATTCTCTTAGTTGGGTCCTTGAAGCCCATTTCTAAAATGTCTTGCATGGGCATAATATTCTAGATAGGGATTATGGTAGTTAGTGTCCACAAGATGTTGAGAACCAGGGGGCTAGGATTTAACTCCTCATTTTTTTTAACTAAATATAAACGTGGTGAGTGTGCATATAAAACCTTGGTATTCATGTACAAATATTTTTTTTGAGGTTTTAACAATAGCTCGATCGAGGGTTTATTAGACCATCGATCGAGGTTTTAATAAACCCTCAATCAAGTTTCTGTTAAAACCTCGATCAAGGGATTTGAATACCTCGATCGAGGGCCTAAAAAACAAAGAATTTTTCCTCTTACAGGAAAATCAATGTTTCTGTCTGTCTTCCAAAAGTGTAAACCCTACCATTCATGGCAAATAACTGAGCGGAGTTTGTATCGATAGATTCATCATCGAATCCTCTATCCATTGAGGTATCATGCATGCATTTTGGCATTCATATGGGTTTTTTTTAAATTCGTTCGAAAACTTACACTTAGAAAACCTGACAACAACTTCGAAGCGGCTCAAAGAAAAATCCACAGGGTAAAAAATACACATCCAAAAATTTATTAAAAATGCACAGACCACACATCGGTGCATCCTCTTCAAAAGGGTATCTTTAGTTTTTAAATTTTTGAAAACTATGAAAAAAAAGTTGGGATGGACACACGTGTATAAAATGATGCTGAAATCAGATGTAGTCACTTTAGAAAAATAATAAATAATTGTATATTGTGGAATAAATTAACGAAAAAATATGCATACCAAAGTGCATTTTGTGTAGATCGTGCTCATATGTGTGTGTGTGTGTGTGTGTGTGTGTGTGTGTGTGTGTGTGTGTCTATATTAAATTATTAATATAAGATTGAATTATTCGGGTGGGACACGAACCAGTTATTAACTTCTTCAAATTTTTAAGGTCATGTAGTTCATTAAATGCGAAATTTCACACATTAAATGACATCAGAATATTTTTTTAAAATATCATTGGGAATCCAACATAATATTCTACAATTTTTTTTTTAACTACAAGTCGAAATTCACATGGAATATATGCGTTTCGAGGGCTTCTATCTAGCACATGAGTAAAAAAACAGGATTGCATTGCCAAATTTGGCCAAAAAGTGTTACAAGCCTTCTTGGAATCACCCGTACTTTTAATATTGTTTCATATTTTATGTTGTTTTATAGGCATACCTTTATTTGAAGTGGCCCACTGCAACCGTCCGAGGAAATTGTCTTGCGGCTCCACGGTTTGGGTCTCTAGTCTTCTCCACAAGTGGTTGTCAAATAGGGGGAATGGATCCAAATGGGTATGGAGCAAGCTCAACATACACCGTGGGAGTGATATGGTGAAATATGGGAATAATGGAGAAAGGTTGAAAGTGTGACTAAGAGTGAATGATAAAAAATATTTTTGGTGAGGCCTTCACAATGTATTTATAGGATGGTCCAAGGTTTTTTTGACTCATGGTAATAACCCATGGTATTTTATTGTGCATGGTATTTATCTATGGTTTTTTACCCATTCTCATTTCTAGGGTTTTTTGGTCCTTTTTGGAGAGAGTGGGGATAAATCACAATAGATGCTCAACTTCCCTTCATTTATGGGGAAGGAATAATAATGTTTTGGACCATACAAAAAATGAGCGGGCATACCCATCCTCGTAACAATGTCTCAATATAAAAATGGGGACCAAGGCTCAAACAATGGGAGTTGATCAATACATAGATACAACTAATATTACAATGGTGGACTCGATGGGAGGTTGAATACAAATCATTAATCTGAAGAACTAGTACATGGGAACAATGGAATTCTCATAGAATGCAATATCACAACAACTGATACTCTGTTGAATCTGGAGATGTACACAATTGTATGGACTCAATGAATGAGATTCAAAATCTCTTAGGTACAATAAACAATAAACATCATCGAGTACTATAGATACATGGAAGCATGATACTGAGGGGCTTCCAAAGCAGACCGAAAATCACAAGGGACATGAAAATGTATGGGTCCCATAGTAGACTCACCAATGTGCTAGAGTCAGGTGACAACCAGGGTCTTCGACCAAATAATAAAGGAACCAATACCATGTATGAATCTCAATGGTGTGATGATGGAGTTGAATTCGAGCACGTGAGACACAACCAACCCGAAAGGCACTAAGGGCTCCTTTCAAGTGGTCCAAGGAACTCATCAATAAGGTGGATGAAACCAAGATACAGGGACCTATGGATCTATCCTCTGGAATAGATGTGTTGACGTTGACAGAGACCTGCAACTACTAAGGAAATAAGGTTTCCTTGGTAGAAGTGCGAGGAGGATAACCAGAGATATGGAACAGTTAGGGGACTGAGACACTAAATTGGGGAACAAGGGCAGGGGAGTACGAGGGACTCAAACTTCCTTTGTTCAGAGTATGACGGCAGGGATGACTTGGCATCAAATGATATTAACTCATGGGAAAGGGATCATAGTTGTGAGACCAGGGAGATAACTGCAATGGGAAACACTTGGGAGAGTAACTAGAATAGTGATATCCCAGGGATAATAGGGTAGAGTTCAATGGTTTGAAGTGTCTTTTAACCTCGACTTACAACAATAACTAACAATAAGCAAGAACGAAAATAGTTTTGTGATTTTAATTTTATTTTCTAACTAACAACAAATAACATCAATAAGCATACCTTTCTTTGAAGTGGGCCACTCCACTCATTCCAGGAAATGGTCCCGCGGCTTCACGGTTTGGGTCTCCCTTAAGAACTACCAAAATCTAAAAAACCTTTTAAGATTTTGTTGTTTTAATGTTTTCTTTAGTTTTTCAAATATTTTGTTATGCTAAAATATTATTTGGTTTTTGGATATTGTTTCATATTTTATGTTGTTTTATAGTTTAGGTTATGTGTGTGTGTGTGTGTGTGTGTGTGTGTGTGTGTGTGTGTGTGTGTGTGTAACTTTTCATCATTTCTTTTTTTTTAATATTGTTTTGTATTTGTTGTGGTATTTTTTTTAATTATTATTTTTTAAATATTTTGTTATAGTTTCAAAGTGAGTGTAAAATTTCTAAAAAATTTTAAGAATATTTTATGTTTTCAATTTAGTTGTATTTTGATGTTTTTTTAATAATTGTTTTTGTTATTTAATTGTTTTTAATGTGTTTAATGTTTTTTTTTTGCATTTTTTAATTTATTTTTAGGTGTTTTGGTCCAAAAATGTGCCACCGGTCAAAAATTACTTTATTTTATATGAAAAGAATGATCTAATAATTTTTGTCTAATATAGTACAATTTTTATATAGTGTTACTAAGAGGTTTAATAAATATAATTTTAAATTATGATAAAATGATATAATTATGCCTTTTTTTGAAATAGTGTGCTACTGGTAGCATTAATTTTCAATTTGGGGCTTGATTTTAAGGTTATTGTAAATCACAATAACGATTGTTTTCGTCCAAGTCCATATTTTTAGCCTTAAAAAAAAGGTGTAGCGCCAGTTTTTTATTTGGAGGTGTTTTTTTCACATAAATAAGAGTTTTTATGGCTATAGTTCTAGCTTTGAGTATAAATTCCTTGTCAAGTTGTATAACATGTTTTTTTAAAACAAATTCCCCATCTTTACAATTGTATGTTTTTCAACCTATTTTGATTAATTTTTTAACAATAGAGTTGGTTGAGTGCACAAAGTTGAGGGACCTTTTAGATGCAATGGTAGAATGAAGTCAATCACTCTTGATCCATAAAATAGAAATCATCCCAAGCAATCCCGACCCTGCTAAGCCTAGTCCCAAGGCTGCCAACATGCATGCCAATTAGGATAGTACACAAAAATGTGCTCCTGTTTTACCTTGCAAAAACATGCTCCCATTTTGTTTCAATAAAACGCGCTCCTGGTTCGCTTTAGTAAAACGCACTTCTATTTTGCTTCAATAAAATGCACTCCTGTTTTGCTTCAATAAAACGTGCTCCTTTTTTGCTTTAATAAAATGTGCAAAATAGGGGGGGTCCTTAGTGGTAAGGGGAGACATAGGGATGTGTGTGAGAGAGAGAGAGAGAGACAAAGATAGAGTGGAGGGGGGGTTCTTAGAGGGATGGGGTGACCTATGGATGTTTGTGTGTGAGAGATAGAGTAAAAGGTGTGTTAGGATTTTAGGAGTGGGGGTGGTTAGATTAATGTGGGGGTAGGTGTTGTAGAGGGGATGTAGTATGGGGGGTGGGGTTAGAGGTAGTTCAATTGGTTGGGGAGTGATATAAGGGAGGGGGGGGTTAG
>LPNX011049484.1:440967-455690 GCA_001517045.1 Pseudotsuga menziesii
AGTATTTAAAAATGCACACGCATTGTGCTTCAGTAAAACGCCCTCCCGTTTTGCTTCAATAAAACGCGCTCCCGTTTTGTTTAAATTCAAAAATGTATTCCCTCCAAATGATAAGGCTGAGCCTTGACCCATGCTTGCATGGAATTCTTATGCCTATGTGTCTGCTGTTTACTTTGCTTCAGATTCAACATGCATATGCCTTGGAGTATGATAAACCATGGCTAATTCAACATTATATCCAAATTTTCAATATGTTCGTGTTTAGCCGTTCGTCTGATTATGTTGCACACCTCCATTTTTTATGAGATTTTAGAAACAGATATGGTTTTTTTTGCAGATTCCAAATATCTAAATTTTAACAAGAATACATTATTTTTTGTATTTTTTTCTTATTTATCTTCTATCATCACTCCTTAACTCAAAAAACACATTGCGAGTGTTTTGTCCATATCTCTTTCATTTCTCAACCATTTTAAAAAAAAAATGTATGGTCCACTGAAGAACATCGAGCTCTACATGCTCTAAAAAACACATTTCCAAATAATTGCATTAAGACATTCAAACGCCGCACCCACAATTGATGTACTGTTTTTGAGGTTTGATCTCTTAGATAATTAAAAATATTATTTTTATTATTGGAAAAATAGTCGTGCACTAGTACTATATGTTCTCTATATGTATACAAATTTTAGTAATTTTATTCCATCATTTAGTCACTCGGATGCTGCACCCACAAAAACATATACCTTATCATTTGTCGAAAAAATAAAAAGTGCCTATTAAAAAATATCTAAGTTTAGATAGTTAACAACATTTTCAATAGAAAAAAATTATATATTTTGAAAGGTCATTCAATTTCCTACATTTCTTGTTTTTTACTGATGGAATGATTCATTGTGTCCATGTAAGTTTATGGATGTGTGCTTTTTCAGTTTTCTATTGCATCTAACGCGCCAAAAGAGACCCTGAACTTTGTACTCTCACCCAGTTCTAATTTAATTTTTTTTTTAGAAAATCAATTCTAATATATCATAAAACAATCATCTTCCATGTTGCTATGATGATAAGTAAAATTATGTTATGTGATTTATTTTGTTGTTGAGATCATTGTCCTTATTTACACATAATGGAGTTAGTACATAAACCTTTAAACAAAATAAACTACTTATTATTGAGGTTATAGGGCATCTTTGTAAAATGAGAATATCATATGCATATAAGAGGAGGATAACTTATCTTACTATATCCATCCTTGCACAACTTGCTTTCTTGAGACAATATTCTAGGTTATTATTATAAATACTAAATCTATAGAAAGTAATTCTTTTTATTTATGTTGGTGTGACCAAAGTTATTAGGAATGAGGATTTATAACTATCATTGTCATATAAATTTCTTTTACTAATATCCTCAATTTTCATCCAAAATTTCCTTAAAAATTCTAACATTACAAAAACACTCAGTGAACTAAGACATAGAAGAGAGAAACAAAATTTTACCATCTTTGCAGTTGTATGTTTTCCAACCTCTCTTTGATTATTTTTTTAACAATATAGTTTCAATTTAGTTTTGTAATCAAATTCAATTGGATGATATACTTATATAATATCATCTTCCATATTACTAATATGATAAATTAAATTATGGTACATGTAATCTATTTTGTTGTAAAGATCATTATTTTATTTACTTACTTACACATGTTGCAATAATAATACATAAATCTTTCAAGATTTTAAAATATTTATTAAATTTAGATGATCTTTATAAAAGACAATTTATCATATGCATATAAAAACTACTAGAATATTTCAGCCAAACTTCATTATTTACAAATTTAACAATAATTTTATATAAAATCTTATTATAATACTCATCTAATCTCTTAAATTTTTATTATTTATAAATGTAACAATAATTTTATATTAAATCTTATTATTATAACACTCAATTTCTAATCTCTTAAAACATGTAGGTTTTATATATATATATATATATATATATACCCACTAAATTGGAAATTTTAAGCCAGAAGTATTTTAAGAATATATGCATCCATTGTCTATTCTAAAGTCCATAAACAAAAATATATATTCCTTTTTAAAAAATCATAAATTCAAATTGAAAAAAGATAAATAATATACATCTTTATAAATAATAACTATTATATTATATATCAAAATTTTTAAAATGAATAAAATAACCCAAAAAATTTGTTCAATGATCCTTACTACAATCTTAGATAGAATTAAGCCATCTAAAATTTAATGATAATTTAACTTCTAAACATTAAAGTAATTTCCGATCCACAAAGTTTAACTTTTAAAGGTTTATTATAATAATATAATCCTATAATTTGAATTATAGCTTAAATTATAATTTAAGGTATGCATTGATGATTTTCAATCCATAGGGCATAGCTTAAAAATTCATCATAATAATCATATAATTTAAATAGTCTTATAATTTAGAGGTGTGTGCGTAAAGTGTTTCATTTGGGAAGACAAATATATAGATTATTACCTTAAAAATAATCGATTGATTATTCTAAAGAACGTGAAAACAATGTAAAATATTAAAAGTTATAATAATTCGCCGATTGCGAACAGCCTACGTTTCATTTCCTTGCGCGATATGTTTATTGGCATTGTTCTCTCCCCACTTGAGGATTAACACAAAATTGGAAAGAACCAAAAAAAACAACGCATAATGATTTCCATATTCTCAATCTAAAATACCAATACAATAGCAACAATGCCGACAAAACCCTAATCAAACCACAACATACAAAACAATCAAACAAGAATCATCGGAAACCGTTGGGAGGGGCGGTCCTGGATTGGATTGCTGTGCAGATTGGATCCATACGGCCTCTAATCTTGAACGAGATTGGTCTTGCTTAGCCACTTCTTGCAATCATACACAGAGCAGAAGGCCTGCAAACAAGTCAGGATCAAAAGTATCGCAGCAGCTAACAGAGAAAGGAATTGCCACGACCCGAATATACGATCGTTCACGAATTCGACCACAGCAACAGTCCATTTTCTATTATAGTATCCGTTCACATCCTTTATAACATTGTCAAGATATCGAACCTTCGTGAGCTTAACGCACTTACCCATGCTGTTCCACAGGCTCGCAACCTCTCCGTTGGTTTGGAGGTGGTTCGATATAATTCCGCTCTCTCTCAGCAATCTCACATCCTCTTCGGAATCGATGATCCCGTTCATGAAATCGGTGTATCGTGAGAAAACCATCGCACCGGACGCTGCGGAAGCTTCGAATGCTACCAGATTTCTGAGGATTACCTCTGTGTTACAGTCCAGCTTTAGTTTTGGAAGGTAAAGTGTGGCAGTCTTCTCATCAAATTTTACTGTGGTCAGATCTCCGTCGGTAGGAGCAAATTTGACTCCAGCAGAATATAAATCCGCCAGAGATGGAATGGCCAATTCGTCTCGCGTGGGTGGTATGATCTTCACGGATTCTTCTTCCCCTACCCCTTTTCTGTTCTCATCTTCAGTTGTGGTGGCATCTTTATTGACAAGAAGAGCCAACGGTTTTTTCAACACACTGAGAACAGGTAGGTTCCCGAGAATAGAAAGAAGACGTAAGGGCAACTTCATCACGAGCTGCACAGCCCTCCCGTTGAGCACTCGCCTAGTCAACTTGGTGAGAAATCGAACAGGGCCAATGTTTAAAGAGGAGAGACCATTCCATAACAAACTGAAGGCTCGTGTTAGGGTTGACATCTCCTCGGCAACAACGGGTGCCTCGTTCTCTTCTTCCTCTTTTGAAATTTGATTTTTGGAAACAGCTGGAACAATAGCGTAGTACAGCACCTCCAGGACGTGGCCTCTCTCGATTGTATGGAACTTCGATTCCTCAGGCAGCTTGAAGCTGAAAGGCGATAATTCCTTGCACAGAAGCCTTAGCAGGGTGCAGAGTCTCTCCTCTGCCTTGGCTTCAGAGCCCAACTGCAACTCCAAAAGCTTTTGCAATAGAAAGAGCGGCAATTGATTTTCGAGCATCACCAAATCTCTCACAATGGAATTGTGAGCAGAGCTTGTGCCAGTCGGATCTAGAATTCGGCCCATCTGCTTGACATCCGCGTCCGAGTTCTCGTCGGCGTGTTTGACATAAAACTGCAAACATTCGAGAAGGAATGCGGCGTCCAGAGCCATGATCCAGGCCAGAGTTTCTTCCTTATAGTCGAGGAACTTGTGGTAACTGTTCCGAATTTGCCAGTCATGCTTCTTAAACTCCTCCACAACTACAGACTCGAACTTGCGGCCGTTGATTCTTTTCTGAAATCTTCGAGCGGCTTCCAATTTGTAGCGCTCCATCTCGAAGAGCTCAGACCTCCAATGGTGATAGGGGCCGATCGAAATCGACTGAGGAGTGTATGCCTCAGGTTTGACTGCCAATAACTCTTTCGGCACATTGAACACGGACATGCACAATTCTTTCACTGCTGCTGCTTCTTCTTCTGATTCTTGAAGATCCATGCTTCCCTTAACTTGAATAACCCAACCATTCTGATCGATCTTCAGTTGGACGTCAGTGTTGGATTCCATGTCTTGGAATGGGAGACAGGAATCAAAGGAGGAACACTAAAATTAACTATGTGAGACTGAGAGCGAGACAGTTGAGTTACTCCCAGTGGCCAGCCTTGTCTGAAAATATGTGAGACAGTTGAGTCACAGCTGCCTTATATGGAGCGGTGGATGAAAACACAATTTCCTTTTCCCTGTTTAACGCCCCATGCTTAACACGATTTTTATGTTTTCTACATTGCCAGCCCTAGTTAGTAGTGCGCTTGAGTTGTCCGTCACTGTCATGCAATTAATGTGGTCCGTATAATGTAGTTAATGCAGGTGGGGCCTTCGTGCTTTTGCTTCACGCGTCTAAAAGTACAAGTGCCAACCCTGCTAGCAACAAATCTACAACCTTTGCCAATATAATTATGAAGTATTGCTAGCAACAAATCTACAACCTTTGCCAATATAATTATGAAGTATTTAATACAACCATGTGATGTCGGAAACGTATTATTCCATAATTATTATCCTTAATATTCTCTACTGTTTTACGAGGAACTTTATAATGTCGGAAACGTATAATTCCATTATTATTATCCTTAATATTCTCTACTTACGAGGAACTTTATAATGGTGAAAATTAATTAGCCTGAGCTAGAGTAATGATGATGGTTTCAGGTTTATTGTCAACATTTTGAGATCTAATAGCTAAGACCCATAAGATTAATAAGTTTATTAAGAACTTTATAATGGTAAAAATTAATCTGCCTGAGCTACAGTAATGATGATGGTTCCAGGTTTATTGTTGGGAGTTAGATTTCAACATTTTCAGATCTAATAACTAAGAGTAATAAGTTTATAATAGCAAATTATATCTTGAAATTTAATAGCTAACAAAAATAAATCTATAACAGCAATCATACTTTAAAATTTAATGACGAGTAATGAGCATGTGATAACCATCATTACTATATCACAAGCTGATTAATAATTCTTTTTTATCATTTTTATTACATTATTTAATTACTATGCCGATTATGCTATACATTTTCAAGATGTCACGAGATTGATTTAATCAAGTGTATAAAATTTTATTAATTCAAACTTTAATGGACGATGTTGACGTCACCATGGCATAAACTTTTTCTCTCCATCTACGTTTTAATTTATTTCTTTCTCTACTTTTATTTTTTATTATAATAGTAAATCATTGCATTTATCAAAACATCTCACAAGGTGACCCGGCAAATTGATTAAAGAGAATATTTTCGAGTATATAAATATTTAGATAAATGGGAGGAAAAAGGTGAATCTAAACTTCTAAGAGTGTTAGGGACATGTTTGATAATAAAGATATCATTGGAAGACAAGTTTTAGAAAAAAGATATTAAATTTGAAAAAAAGGTTTAGAAACAAATAGATATTAAATTTGAAAACAAGTTTAGGAAACAAATAGATATTAAATAATAAGGTTAAAGAAAATGGAGATTAGATTACAAGAAATACAAAAGCAAAGTTAAGAAAAAAACAATCAACATAACAAAGAGATGTGAAACATCTAGAAAATCATAATATGAAGAATAAGATTTAAGAGATAGAAGAGAAATAAAATAACAATTTGGCTCTACAAGAAATATCATTTTAATCAATACATATCGGTGAAGATTTTAGATATCAATGATAAGAAGCAATATGCAGTTTCGCACCTATTAATTCTACATTTTATAAGAAGCACAATTTAGATAAAAAAATAATCCTTATAATGGCTTAGAATATGATATTTACACTATAAGAAATGAATGCAATATTCTCTTTCTATGAGAATTTTATGCTAGACAACAACTAACCAAGATATTGTCTTAAGAAATGATGCCAACCCTAATCCTCTATGGCTTAATGAGGACCTTGTTTTAGCTAGTAGATACAAAAGAAACTTTGAGCTTGGTTGAGAATTTATTTAGTATAGAGATGATAAATCTTTTTAGTTCTCAAGATCTAATAATTTGTAATTGTGTTATCAAGTGACCAAAAAACAAGCCAGATGGCTTGTATTCTTGGGCTTGGTAGTAGTGTCGTAGATTATGTGATATTTGATATCCCATATACAACCAAATCGTAAATTTTGACATTTTAAATTACCATGACCCCAACTCTGACCATATTTGTTTAACTATAACTCTAAACATAGATAGGCACATCAACCCCATAACATAGAACTCTAATAACTAAAAGAACATAATCTTTGATAATAAAAAATTGATATGTTTAAAGGGAATCATGTAATGTCCCAAGTTTGGTGTACAAACTTGAACACTCTTCAATTCTGAAAATTTATATTAAAATTTATGGATTACAAAATCTACCAATCAGTGCACTGACATAGTAAGGAAATCAAGGTTTTAGGTAGGGAAATTTTGCAGAGGCAGAGTGGGAAGAGGAGATAAATCAAGAGTGAGTGAAGATTTGGAAATCCATTCCACTAACACATTTAGATTTGGGACCATTGATATTTCAGAGTCCGCACCGTGGAAACTTACTTTCATGTTGCTGGGTCACCAAACCGTGAAACTAGGGAATATCAATCCATCTTTCGACCAAAGGCTTAATTAATTTGAAGAGGTGATTTTCAGTCATAAAATAAGGTTATGTATTGTTTATAATAGTTTGGGACAGCTCATAATAGTTTGGGATCAATTTGGGGAAATAAGGTAGTTTTGGCGTAGGGGGAACTTGCGCATTAGAGGATTACAAAAGACAATATGGCCACAAATAAAAGAGGTTATGTAGTTATGTATGGGGACTTGGGTGTTTCAGTGACCCACAGGAACTTACGGATCAGTTTTTGGGTGAGCAGAACTCTATTTATGCAAGAAATGGAAAAACTAGTTATTTTCCAATGCAAATCTAGACTAGGTTGACTTAAAATGAGTAAATCTCAGCCATTTCAAATCAGATTGGAATAAAACTTGCAGAGAATGTTTATGATATCATATTACAGCCAATAAACTTAAAATTAATCTCATCGATTAACTATAAAATTCTCTTCAACATTATGCATCATTACAATGTATTTTATTGACATAATACAAGGAAGGGCATGGAGGTTTGAACCCTTAGATATTTAAAAATATTGGACCTGTTAATGAAATATGATATATAGTAATGGATGGCTATAGGGTGCTAGCAAATCCTGAATCAACTCATAGAGGTTGCTCCATAGCTCCAATGTAACGTGTAATGAGAAGGGGAGAAGAGGGGAACATGAGAGAGGGAATGAGAACCTTGGGGCACATCTCCCAAGAGCTTGAGGCACAACACTCAGAAAGGAATCCTTGGATTCATAAACATCAACATAATAAACATCCAAACTGAGAAATGGAGCTCCAATTTTCTTTAAATAAACCTAGGTGACTTGTTGAGCAAGTCAATCACTTATTAAGAAAGTTACCACTTGCTAAACCCTAACCCTAGCCAAAAATTCTCCCTCCTTGAGTAAATTAGCATGTGTAAGACAATAAAGATGTTTCCCTTTCATCCACCTTCATCCAATTTGGAAACTTTTATTTCCTTGACCCATAGTTGCTATTTTTCCTTACGACATCTTTTCTTGGCTTTCCTATTTTTATGACTGAACTCCAAAAAGGAAATTGCAGCCTCCTTTGTCAATTGTTTCCTCTTTTGTATTTGACTACTTTTGTTATATATTTTGTCACTTTCCCTTTTCCTGTCGGATTGATTTTGTCATTAAGTTTCTAATTTTCCTCCTTGGCAAGTTGGCTTGCCCAAGTGGCCCTCTTGTTAATGGAAACTTATTTTCCACCTAATTAATTGCATAATAATATTTAATGACAATTAATATACCAAGTACATGCCTCCTAAGCTAAGTTGCACTAAAACGGATACGGATACGGGGAGAGAAACGGATACCACAAATTTTGAAAAATGTGGGATACGATATGGCAAGGAAATGGCAGTAGACTTATATATATATATATATATATATATCAAAAAGGCCATGAGACATACATACTTTAGACTACCATTCATCAATTAGATTTAAAGGTAGTTGTTTCATTTATAACAATTAAAATCAGCAAACTCAAACATTGTCTTAAACAATATTCTTCTATCTCAAGTGCCATAGATAAGTCACCCACTGGCAAGCATTTAAACAGGAACATGTCAACTACTTCTAAACATCGATTTCAAACCCTAAAATTACTTGATGGATGTATCCAAATGTTACCATCTAACAAATATTACGTTGTTTACACCTCTAGAAAAGTGTTAAAATTTGTGATTAAACACAATTTTTTATGTAAGACAAACTCAACTATGTTGTATTTAGGTTGGTCCACTCACTGACGAGACAATCAACTAGGAAAGTGAGAGTCAATTGACCAACCGACTGGTTCCAAAAGTGACTAACTGATTGGCTCTTAATTGAGAGCCTGAATTCATAGCATTGTCTATGATTTGCAACCGACTTGGATATTCAAATTCGACATAATCAACCATGTTTTAAGGGGATTAATTAAGCATGCAAGTATAAATAAGCGAGCTCATGTTTTAGTGCAACTTAGGTGTGAGTGTGATGACATGCAATATTGCACTCTATACAATAATACTATCTCTAGACACCAATGAGTTTCCTTGGATATGTTGTTTATGTTTTATGGTTTATACTAAAAAAATGCTTGAAATAAGATTAAAATATCACATGCACATCTTACGGAGAACTGGCTAAATGACGCACCATCATAATTCTCTCCACAACATAAGGATAGGGATATGAGTGTATTAGCAATGGATTAAATAAGGCCATAGGTCAAGGGTTCATACTAAGTCAAAAACGAAAAGAAGAAAAATGAAGTTTGTTGGACTTGGAAGATTATTGGAATTATGTGCTGGTTAATGTAACCCTTCATAAATGTAGTAAGCTATTTTGTATGGCTAAATCTGCCATTGCATCAATTTTGATATGCAAGTTGATTTATCACATATGCAAGTCATTGGGGTTTATTTGAAACAAAGTTGTGAGGAATTGGCAAAAGAACTGGTTAAAAAAAAAAAAAAGTCATTGTACTTCTACACTAGGCTGTGAAACTATCACTATAGTAGACAAGCATTTGATACAATAAAATGTCCATAGATCAATGATTTTTTGAACCAACGATAGGCCTCTATCAATTTTGGAAAATTATAATGAAACATAATCAGTGAGACATAAGATGTCAAATTACCATTCACCAGTTTATGATTAAGGTTTTTCTCTTGATTTATAAGATTTTAGGATTTATATCTATGTTTTGAGGTTCAATTTAGGGTTATGGTTTTATAGTTTTCCTTCGGGGTTATTTATTTGTTTATTTTCATGTCAAAAAATCAATATTTATAGTAAAAAAATTACCCTGTAGCAGCTAAAACGTTTCAGAAAACCAGGAAACTGCTGGAAACATTTAAGAAAACGACTGGAAACTCTAGAAACGTTTCAGGAAATGGAATGGAAATGTTTCTAATTTTTGGATATGGCTTGGAAACATTTCAGTGGTGTTTCCAAGCCCTATCCCCTCCGTTTAAGTTTCCGAAATGAGGAACGAAGTTTCCCTCCCCTTCCTAGAATTTTTTGGTAACTTAGCTCCTAAGTGACATTTAAATAAAATATCATAGGTTAATTTATTTAATGCATATTTTGACGCCCTTGGTGCTAGGAAAGGTCAACACTTTTGGCGATCAAAATGCGTCCACCAAAGGTGTGGATGCATCAAACCCATCATGGGTTGGTCCAACACAAGGGAGCTCTTCTAACTCTTCACTAAAAAGAGGACTCCTTCCATGAGAAAAAATATCCTTTCTTGAGAAATGTCAATGTGTTTGGAACTCATCATCTGCATCCAAAAATTCCTCAAGCACAAAAAAATCAGAATGCACCTCATGTGCATGTGTATGGAAGGTATCCAATGGCTGTAAATTAAATCTTTGCGGCTGCCCACATGTTAGGAAAATGTCAGTCACAACAAAAAAATTATTGCAGAAATTAAACCTTTTACCTCTCATAGTCTTCATTCCCAAGGTGCCTCTATCCACCCATTCAATGGATGAATAAGAAATTTTATTTGTTGATCCATATGGAATGTGATCAGCCATCTTTCTAGTAGAGAATAACACTTAATCCTTCCTCTCAACCTCAATGAGTGTTTGGCCAATATTTTCTTCCTCGTAGCTTTTGACAAGCACATGCAAATCTACTCCTTCCTCATGGCTGTCCTCCACATGAGGTTCCTCCATTATATCCAAAACATTTCCTTCCATGCAGCATGAAAGGTGTGACACTTTCAACTCCTTTTGAAGTTGACATATCTGGAACTTTGACTCTTGAAGGGACCTTTGTGTGCTCTTCAATAAGTCATTAGTTATCTCCAACTTATTAGTGAGCCTTTCTAATTCTTCTTCTTCCTTCTTGACTGCAAAATGGTACATTTCAGCCACCATGAGGAGATGATATCTATCAGACAGTAGGTTCCTATATCTCTCCATCATCTTGGACATGCCTTCTTTAAGTGCTATGCACTCCTTCAAAAAGGATTCTCCTTCCATATCTCCTCCAGAAGCTTTCCAACAACATCTTTCCACCCAGGAATTGATGTCAACAAGGTTTTTCATGGCTACCATAAGCTTCTCTCTGTCCTCCTTTAGTGATCCACTCAAATTATGTGGCTCACAAAGAATATCCTCCATCAAGTTTCCTTCATCTAATGACTGACGTACATGCTCAAATTCCTTATGGCAGAAATCCATAGCATATGTTTCTTTCTTAGCACACAAATCAACAATCGAAGATCTTATTAATTCATATACACTATATGAATGGGAAGGTCTATCATAGGGTTGAAATGAAGTGTAATCTCTGCAAAAATAAGAAAGTACCACATACTTTAGAATTTCATCTTCATCATGCTACCAGTAAGTACAAAAATCTGAACTATGTATTAAATTGAGCACATAGATCTGTGGACAAACACACAACTCACAGGATAGATCACACAATTTACTCAGTTATTGAAGAATGAAACAGCGCAAAAATGGCTTGCAGCTGTATTTTTTTTCATTAATCAAAGAGTAATTAGATAATAATTACAATGAAGTACAATGGCTTAAATAGCCACATGCGATTCGAATCCACATGAGGAAATTCGAATTGATTAGACTCTACTTGACTGTAGGTAACTAAGACCTTGTCTAAAGCACTGTCGGAGGACTCAATAGTTAACTCACCTTGTCTAAACCATAACCGGAGTTCTAAAACATAACTCAAGTGTTACATTCAGTGTTGACTGAGGCTAACTGACTGTGGTAGGTAAGAAATACGCCCCTTCTGAGTGCATCCATGCAATCCTAGCGCTAACTGAATGTAGAGTACTAGAACTGAATGTAGCTGACTCCTAACTTAGCTTGACTAGTCACTAACTGAACTGAACTGACCTTGGTTGGTTTCGGCACTTCCAGTGGCTCCTAAATTGTAGGGATTGGTCTAGGAGGCTCCTAAACTGATACAATCAAGTGCAATCAGTGGCAGTATGCCTCAATTAGTGTTCCCCACACTTTAGTAACTGAAACATGTGCCCCAATCAGGCCAAGTGGACCCAATGGTGCTAGTGACTAAAAATAGACTGGATGGACTCCCAATTTAGACATGACTCCCGATTTAGACATATGACCAAATTGGACAAGGGAGGATTAATAATCCTAACACCCCCCCTAAATGCTAACTTGGACAATCTGTCGACTCTGGTAACTAAGACCATAGGTCACCCATTACATCAATTGAAGTAAAGTAACTGCTCAAAAACAAGGTGCTGGGGAAAAAACCACATGGAAAAAAAATCCCCCCCTTTAATTAAGCAGGTAGAATCAAGATCACTCTAATTCTTCTGTGCACAGGTATCCTGGGGCTTGGCATGTGAACCTCTCCATCATTATGTCTAGAGGAATCTTCCTCTTTGGAAGAAGAATGATATGCTCAACTAAATCAGAAATATAGACAGCTGCCGGATGAAGACTGGACCCATGTAGAGCAAATGAAGTCAACTGATAAGTGAGAAAATCTTCTTGAGGATTCAGAACATGTGAGGAACACTCAAGAAACTCATATGTTGTAGCCATGAACAACAAACCATGAGTGGTAAGAACAAGCCCAAGTGTTAGGAGAAAGTGTTTAGGCGGATGCAAAAAATCTTCCTCTTTACCAGTTCTGTGAGGAGATGAGCATGTGATCAATGGTAGAGAATCACTGGGACTGTTGAGAGCGAATGCTTCAGCTCCATAGTCTGATATAGCTTCTAAAATATCTAATGAATCACATAATAAAATATCAGCAACCTCATATGAGGTAACTAACACCAAATCCCCATCAGCAGTTTTGAAGAGAAAGTGCGGTACTTGATTTTTCACACCGAAATTGGTGAGAGCAGCTACAAGCATGATTGAAAGCTCTTGGATTTTAAAATATGAACCAAATAATATCAGATAAGAAAGCAAATCAGATCTAAATAGGTTCAAAATAGATCCAAAACTGTGAAATGGAATCAAATCCTCAGCAGTAGTTTTGTAGGAGACTTGCGGTACTTGTTTCTTCACACCGTTGATGAGAAAAACTACAAGCAGTACTGAAAGATTATGAATTTGATATATTAAAACAAGTAATATGAGATCAAATCTAAATAAGATCATATCAGATCCAATAAGGTTAATATCAAATTCAAATAAATGGTTAACCAAGACGGTGGATGCATAGCTTTCTTCTTCTTCAAAATTCTGAATTTTTGTGCATGCAATCCTGTAGGAATTTGCTGAAAAATATAGATCATGGGGAGCAAATGGATCACTCTGATAATCTGATATTTCTTCCAAAGTATCCAAGGTATCACATATTTGTGTTAGGATTATTAATCCTCCCTTGCCAAATTTGGTCATATGTCTAAATCGGGAGTCATATCTAAATCGGGAGTCCATCCAGTCTATTTATAGTCATTAGCACCATTGGTTAAACTTGACCTAATTGGGGCACATGTTTCAGTTACCTAAGTGTTGGGAACACTAATTGAGGCTCACTGCCACTTATTTCACTTGATTGCATAAGTTTAGGAGTCTCCTAGATCAATCCCTACAATTTAGGAAGCAACTAGGAGTGCCGAAACCAACCAAGGTTAGTTCACTTCAGTTAATGACTAGTCAAGCCAAGTTAGGAGTCAGTTACATTCAGTTCTAGCTCTCTGCATTCAGTTAAATAATGGTTTAATTAATTGCACACATGTGGGGCGTTTTTCTCACCTACCACAGTCAGTTAACCATTATTTAATACTAAATGTAACACTTGGTTGTGTTTTAGAACTCCGGTTATGATTTAGACAAGGAAAGTTAACTACTGGGTCTAGGAGTCAGTTACATTCAGTTCTAGCCCTCTACATTCAGTTAAATAATGGTTTAATTAATTGCACACATGTGGGTGATTTTCTCACCTACCACAGTCAGTTAACCATTATTTAATACTAAATGTAACACTTAGTTGTGTTTTAGAACTCTGGTTATGATTTAGACAAGGACAGTTAACTACTAGGTCCTCCAATAGTGATTTAGACAATGTCTTGGTTACCTACAGTCAAGTAGAGTCATCAATTTGAACTTCCTCATGTGGATTCGAATTGCTTGTGGCTATTAAAGCCATTTTACATCATTGTAATTATTATCTGGATTACTTTTTTTATTAATGAAAGCATTCACAGCTGCAAGCCTTTTGCACTGTTTCATTCTTCAATGGCTGAGTAAATTGTGAGATATTCTTTGTGAGTTGTGTGTTTGTCTACAGATCTATATGCTCAAATTTAACATGGTATCAGAGACTCGACAGACAAGGCACTTCTCCTCCTCGAATCTCCTACTGGATCATTTTTTTGTTTTGCAGGTACAACTTCGAAATGAATTCATCGGTTCCTCTTCTCACCCGATCCTCAAACTATTTTGAATGGAGGTTGAAGATGAATATATGTCTGAGAAGACAAAAACTCTTTTTTGTGTCTATTGGACTTGGTAGAAATTATTTTGAGAGTGATAATGACTGGCTAAAAGAAAAGGATAAAGCTTTTGAAATAATGGAACTGGCTCTTTCTCCTAGCATGCGCTACCACA
>LPNX011049484.1:456711-487791 GCA_001517045.1 Pseudotsuga menziesii
GCCAAATTTGGTCATATGTCTAAATCAGGAGTCCATCCAGTCTATTTATAGTCATTAGCACCATTGGTTAAACTTGACCTAATTGGGGCACATGTTTCAGTTACTTAAGTGTTGGGAACACTAATTGAGGCTCACTACCACTTATTGCACTTGATTGCATAAGTTTAGGAGTCTCCTCGATCAATCCCTACAATTTAGGAAGCAATTGGGAGTGTCGAAACCAACCAAGGTCAGTTCACTTCAGTTAATGACTAGTCAAGCCAAGTTAGGAGTCAGTTACATTCAGTTCTAGCTCTCTACATTCAGTTAAATAATGGTTTAATTAATTGCACACATGTGGGGCGTTTTTCTCACCTACCACAGTCATTTAACCATTATTTAATACTAAATGTAACACTTGGTTGTGTTTTAGAACTCCGGTTATGATTTAGACAAGGACAGTTAACTACTGGGTCTAGGAGTCAGTTACATTCAGTTCTAGCCCTCTACATTCAGTTAAATAATGGTTTAAGTAATTGCACACATGTGGGGTGCTTTTCTCACCTACCACAGTCAGTTAACCATTATTTAATACTAAATGTAACACTTAGTTGTGTTTTAGAACTCCGGTTATGATTTAGACAAGGACAGTTAACTACTGGGTCCTCCAATAGTGATTTAGACAATGTCTTGGTTACCTACAGTCAAGTAGAGTCATCAATTTGAACTTCCTCATGTGGATTCGAATTTATTGTGGCTATTAAAGCCATTTTACATCATTGTAATTATTATATGGATTACTTTTTTGATTAATGAAAGCATTCACAGCTGCAAGCCTTTTGCACTGTTTCATTCTTCAATGGCTGAGTAAATTGTGAGATCTTCTTTGTGAGTTGTGTGTTTGTCTACAGATCTATATGCTCAAATTTAACAATTTTCACACCAGCAGCAACATTAGAGGGAGAAAAATCAAATCTCTCTTCACTTTCGGAAGCAATTATTGGTAAATTTTGCACAGAATTCAAAGGAAAATCACCGGTGAATGTTTGCATGGAAGTGTAGCAGTTTTTTTCTTAAATATCAGAGATTTGAATGTCTTCTTCTATTTCAGCAATATGAGGAGATGAGATATTAGAGATCTCATGAACTTCCGGAGCATCAGGAGAAGGAGTCACTGCATGGAGACTGTCTTCAATTCGAATTGACTGCGTAGAAGCTTTTGCTTCTTCTTCATCTTAAACAACTTCATCAAAGAGTGTGGAGGATGATAATTTTGGATCAAGAGTGCTTATGGTGCTATATATTTTCTCCAAAATTCTATTATGATCCTCATCAACAACTCCAAAGGTTTTGTTCAATCTTGTCCAGAATTCCTTCGGGTCTTCAATAGATCTAATGAGGTAGCGTAAGCTAGGAGAAAGACCTGTTGCTATTGTTCCAAAATATCCATCACTTTTATTCAGCCAGTCAATCTCACTAAAACACTCTTTACCGAGTCCAATAGACACCCGACAGAGACCTTGTCTCATCAGAGATGAAATCGTCTTCTTCTTCCATTCCGAATAGTTTGAGGATAGAGAGAGAAGAGGAACTGATGAATCTATTTGAAGTTGTACCTGCAAAAAACACAAAAGGGGCACCATAAGGTCGACAACCTACAGATTTCAGGTTTTCATCACACCTAGCATAGTTGATCAATATTGATCAATAATTCCTTTACTTGGGGTATTAAGTGGTGAACCTTCTGCTTCTGGTGCAGAGTTGGAAGGAGCAATTTTGCTCAAAAATGATCCAGTAGGAGATCTGAGGAGGAGAAGTGCTTTGTCCACCGAGGCTTTGATACCATATTAAATTGAGCATAGATATATGGACAAACACACAAATCATAGGATAGATCACACAATTTACTCAGTTATTGAAGAATGAAACAGTGCAAAAATGGCTTGCAACTGTGAATGCTTTTCATTAATCAAAGAGTAATTAGATAATAATTACAATGAAGTACAATGGCTTAAATAGCCACATGCAATTCGATTCCACATGAGGAAATTCGAATTGATTAGACTCTACTTGACTGTAGGTAACTAAGACCTTGTCTAAATCACTATCGGAGGACTCAATAGTTAACTGGCCTTGTCTAAACAATAATCGGAGTTCATCGGAGTTCTAAAACACAACTTAAGTGTTACATTCAGTGTTTACTGAGGCTAACTCACTATGGCAGGTGAGAAATGCGCCCCTCCTAAGTGCAGCCATGCAAACCTAGTGCTAACTGAATGTAGAGGACTAGAACTGAATGTAACTGACTCCTAACTTAGCTTGACTAGTCACTAACTGAATTGAGCTGACCTTGGTTGGTTTCAGCATTTCCGGTGGCTCCTAAATTGTAGGGATTGGTCTAGGAGGCTCCTAAGCTGATGCAATCAAGTGCAATAAGTGGCAGTATGCCTCAATTAGTGTTCCCCACACTTTAGTAACTGAAACATGTGCCCCAATCAGGCCAAGTGGACCCAATGGTACTAGTGACTAAAAATAGACTAGATGGACTCCCGATTTAGACATGAATCCCGATTTAGACATATGACCAAATTAGAAAAGGGAGGATTAATAATCCTAACACTATGTGCATCACTTTGCATCATATTTTTTTCCTTTGAATTTTGTTCTTCACACACAGCTAGTGGGGGCTTGTATTCCACTTCATTTGGAAGTTCAATTGATGATTTCAGATCTAACATATGTTCTTCTTTTGTCTCTAATACAAAATATCCATTATCATCATTAACAACCTCACCCTCCTCTGCATTGATTTTGGGTTCACCAATAGAAAAACTAGGAGTGAATTCTTTTCCCTCACCATTGTCCTTCATTCTGCAGTCCTCATAGGCAAGTGTAATGTTTTCAATATCCCATGAATCGGATGGTTGCAAATAATAATGGTTTGAAAAAATCAGATCCCTTATCATCCATGTTCTTCACATTACCATGTTCCCAGAGTGATACTAACCTAGCTTTCTCCTCCACCAAATTTTTTTCTTCACACCCAAGCGGTGTGGCCTTGCCTTCTTCTTCCTTATGTGGCTCCTGAAATGACTGTAACTCTAATTTGATTTCTTCTTTTTTATCTGATCCAAAATGTGTATTTCCACCAGCATATGAACCCACATCCTTATTAGTGGTCCAAATATCACTCACAAGGAAACTAGAAGTGCATTCATGCTCATTCTCTTCTTGGAGTAATGGGAAACAAGCAATATCTTCTGGAGCATCTTCTTTCAAGCAACTTGAGGTTTCTACTTATTTAAAAGTACTATGATCATTACTTTTAGATATTCTTCTTGAAGAAAAACCAAAGAATCTCAGAATGCTTGAACATGCTGATGGATTTGATGACTCTTCACTTTTGGTTCCTTCTTCCTCCTCATTGCTCAGAGAGCCTAAACAACTTGGTTCCTCTATGGATGATTTATTGCTCTTGAAAGAGTAATCATCTACATTCTTGGGATCAAATCCAAATATGCAATAAAAATACTCTTTGAAAGCAATGGATTTACAAATCTCTTCCCCCAAGGAAAGATACTCTTTGTAATGGGGGGGAAAGTTGTCAGCTGCATCTATCATCTTTGATAAATCCTTCTTAGGATTAGCCATGGGTAGTTCAACATTGATTTATTCATACTCCATATGTTCATAAAATTAACCATCCTTATATCTTAACATTTGAAACCAATCATTAACATAGATCACCTCTTCTTCTTCAACAAACTTATCAAAGTCATCATCTTCAACTACTGGCACAACCCTCATGGTTGCAACTTTAATTGGTGATCTGCAAAATTAGTCAACACAGAGCCTTCTTTCCACAGGAGTGGAGGAAAGTGATATGATACCACTGTAATGTCCTAAGTCTGGTGTACAGACCTGAAAACTCTTAAATTCTGCAAATTTATATTAAAATTTTTGAATTACAAAATCTACCATTCGGTGCACTGACGGAGTAGGGAAATCAAGGTTTTAGGTAGGGAAATTTAGCAGAGGCAGAGTGGGAAGAGGAGATAATACAATATTGAGTGAATATTTGTAAATCCATTCCCCTAACACATTTATATATGGGACCATTGAGATTTTAGAGTCTGCACTGCGAAAACTTACTTTCATGTTGCTGGGTCACCAAACCGTGAAACTAGGAAATATCAATCCATATTCCAACCAAAGGATTAATTAATTTTCAGAGGTAATTTTCAGTCATAAAATAATTCTATGTACTGTTTATAACACTTTGGGACAGCTCATAATAGTTTGGGATCAATTTGGGAAAATAAGGCAGTTTTGGCCTAGGGGGAAACTGCGCATTGGAGGATTCCAAAAGACAGTATGGACATAAAAAAAATATGTTCTGTAGTTATGTATGGGGAATTGGTTCTTTTAGTGACCCACAGGAACTTACGGATCAGTTTTTTGGGTGAGAAAAACTCTGTTTATGCAAGAAATGGAAAAACTAGTTATTTTCCAATGCAAATCTAGACTAGGTTGACTTAAAATGAGTAAATATCAGCCATTTAGAATCATATTGGAATAAAACCTGCAGATAATGTTTATTATATCATATTACATCCAATAAACTTAAAATTACTCTCATAAATTAAATATAACACTCTCTTCAACGTTATGCATCATTACAATGTATTTTATTGACATAATACAAGGAAGGGCATGGAGGTTTGAACCATTAGATATTGAAAAATATTGTAACTATTAATGAAATATGATATATAGTAAAGGATTACTGTATGCTGCCATAAAATCCTAAATCAACTCAGAGAGGCTACTCCATAGCTCCAATGTAACTTGCAATGCGAAGGGGAGAAGAGGGGAAGAGGAGAGAGGGAATGAGAACCTTGGGGCACATATCCCAAGAGAATTAGGCACAACACTAAGAAAGGAATCCTTATCTTCATAAACATCAACATAATAAACATCCAAACTGAGAAATGGAGCTCCAATTGTCTTTAAATAAATCTGGGTGACTTGTTGAGCAAGTCAATCACTTGTTAAGCAAGTTACCACTTGCTAAACCCTAACCCTAGACACAAATTCTCCCTCCTTGAGTAAATTAGCATGTGTAAGACAATAAATATGTTTCCCTTTCATCCACCTTCATCCAATTTGGAAACTTTTATTTCCTTGACCCATAGTTGCTATTTTTCCTTACGACAGCTTTTCTTGGCTTTGCTATTTTTATCACTGAACTCCAAAAAGGAAACTGCAACCTCCTTTGTCAATTGTTTCATCTTTTGTATTTGACTGCTTTTGTTATATATTTTTGCACTTTCCCTTTTCCTGTCTGATTGATTTTGTCATAAATTTTCAAATTTTCCTCCTTGGCAAGTTGGCTTGCCCAAGTGGCCCTCCTATTAATGGAAACTTATTTTCCACCTAATTAATTGCATAATAATATTTAATGACAATCAATATACCAAGTACATGCCTCTTAAGTGACATTTAAATAAAATATCCTAGGTTAATTTATTTAATGCATCTTTTGACCCCCTTGGTGCTACGCAAGGTCAACACTTTTAGCGATCAAAATGTGGGGATATGAAAAATCAAATAAAAATCAAATATATTATTAAATAAGAACAATATCGAATACCTTTATCACAATTTTGCCACAACCCTCTCTACTTCAATTAACAAGTTATTTATTGAGGTGTTGTGTAGAAAGGAAAATAAAAAAACCAACCCTTGGTATGAGAAAGAATGAAAGTATGGGAGAAAATTCATTACAGATGCTTCTAACAAGACCTTAAAATCCAACAAGATATATAGGTACAAATACATAATTAAAAGGAAAAATGTTCCATGCAAATAGAAATCAAGAGAAGATTTTGCACCTCTCTAATCTAGATCCTAAGAAATTCTAGAGGAAAATTTAAAGTCGTAAATCTAAATTAATAAATAAAAGATTCCTTGAGGGACTAGAACTCATGCCTTAAAATGATTTATGAGTCACTTAATACCATGGATGATATGAAATGGATCAATATATAATTTGTCATCTATTTTGGTACGTTCTGAGTGGAGAGATTGGAGGAATTGTCTTCCAGAGCCCATTTTAGGGATAGGTCTCACTTTGCATATTTGGGGTCCATAACCTTTCGAGGCTTGTTTAAGGGATTAAATGATGTGTTTTGGAGTCAAAAGTTCATAACTTGCACCATTTCCCTTGATGCAATTTATATGCTTCAAGACCTTTCCAATGGTCCAAGAGTTGCCTCAAATAGAGTTTGTGTGACGAAATTATGCCTCCCACATGTTGACCTATCCAGTTCACCACCATGGTACTGAGTGGATTCCACCTTATCTCTCATTTATCACACATGTGAAGCTAGTCACATGTTTACTTTCAAGAACAGTATAGAAGGTCCAAAACCATGTCCCTATTAAAAATTTAGGGAATGGAAGAAAAAAAACTAGAACTAATCCTAGACGGTTATTAGGTTGTATTAAATAACAAGCCACAAGGAAAAGAAGGGATCTCATTCTTATGATATTACTCTATTGTTCCATAGCTAAGAAACAACATGGGAGTGGATATTAGAGAAGAACAAAGAAATTAGAAGATCCTATCGTAGCCGTTTTGTCCATGGAGTCATAAGTAACTCCAATGAGAGTGCCAACTTTTTTGTATTTTCACTCTATAAAAAAATGAAAGTTATAGTCCTCATTTGTGGATGGGTTTTTTCCCCATAGTTGGTTTTCCCAGGGTATATCTTGTGTTGATTGTGTTTTTTCTTTCAGTTCTAGTTTATTTAGCATTCAGTGGAAATAAGCTAATAAAAAGAACTAAATTGTAAGATTTGTTGTGAATAAATGTTCCAATGGAATATACACAACATTTTACAGGTCAATGGACAACATTCAAACCCTTTCTACAAAGAAATAAATTTTCTCTTTATAAGACATAGAGTTTGGGGTTAAGAAGCTCGTAAAAAGGAAAGATAAGGACATCAAAGGATACCAACTAGAAATCTTAGAAATTGGTGGGCCTTGTAAAAAATTTAAATAGTGGATTGAAAAGATAAATGGACTATTAATACAATTAGAAATTCATAAATGAGAAGGATAAGGTATTAGAGTAATATAATCTTCAATAACCTAACAAAGAGAAACCATCAGAGACGAGACTTCAATACAATCGCATATAAATCAAGGGAGAATTCAAGCAAATACATAAGCTAAGTATTCTCCATTAATCAATTGAATGCTCAATAGAATACAACAATAAATGAATTGCAAAAGTGAGATGCAAGCCTTCATATATAGGTAACCAATATATCCTTAATTACATGCACAAGTAGATGAGCTAGTGAAAACTCAAGAGAAATTTCAATGGATAACTAAGTGTGCACTTATGGGATAGTTATCATGGACATGCATGGTAAATATAGAGCTAAATATCCTAGAATAATAAAGTGAGGCCTTATTAGGTGGTTAACTAGGCCATCCATGTGCAACTAAGATTAATTGGCCCTACAAATGTCATCTAAAGTGCAATAAACCCTAAAATAGGAAGCAACCCAAGTAGTGTGAGCTTATCTACAAAAAAGAGAGAAACTTAAGTAGGAGTGCTCTTGTTCCTAGAAATAAGGAAAACATAGTGCATGTACACCAACACCCCCCCCACCCTTAAGAATAATTTAGGTGAATATGATGCATAAAATATTGGGTATTGGCAATTTGAAGCCTTATTAGGTATCCAAGTACAAAAAGTGTCCCAAAAAGTGAGAATAGAGGGAAACCCCAATGGAAAAATCCCCCTGACATAAGAGGATAGTGTTAAATAGACTTAGGAATTCATCTTCAACCATGGTCATTATTATGTTCATTTTCTTCTAACTTTGATCGATGTTTCCACTGGAACCAAGCAATTTTCCTACTAGGAGGTAGGGGATCTGGTTCCTAAGGTTGGTTCTTCATTAGAGATTCATGCTTATCCTTCTAAATAGCATCCCAATATGGATTTCTTGTAACATATGAAAATATTGTGGATCTAGTGTACTAACCATGTAACTGTGGATGGGAATCAATGGATTTGTAGCAATGAGTGCATGATGATAACTTTGACAATGGTAGTGTGTGCCCCATGTATATGTTGGATCTCCAACTAAATAACATGTTACATGAATAATATGTTGTTCCCAAGTGTTATACCCACTATATCTGCAAAAACACATTCATAAAGTCAACAACTTCTTCATATATATATATATATATATAAGAATCTTCCTCATTTGAATGGATGATCTAAACTGGTGCATATCCCAAGATGGTAGAGTTGGTGCATGTCTCCAAGGAATGAAATATTTCCTCTGATGAGGCCATGTGATTTGAATATCTTGAATAAAGAAACCATGAATGTGGTGGTAAGGAAAATATAACAACAAGTGCATGACCTACATCTTGCAAATTTTGAAATCTTTGTTTACTTCTTGATATAGTTGAGAATATTGATATTTTGATGCAAATGAAGACATTTCAACTAATCATTCTCCTTCCTCTTGCACTCATGTTATTCATGATTATTCTTATTGTAGTAATCACATATGAAATAGTTCTTCTTGGTCTTCCATTCTTTGGAGGAGGAGGGCTCCAGTGTAGATCTTTGATTATACTCCTTCTTTCCCTAATTTGTAGCAAGATCATGGGTGTTTGATGACTTTAGGGAACCCAATTGAATAATATTATCTTTCTCATGGGTTAGAGAGGAAGAAAAAACATATAGTGTAGGCTTCTTCCAAGCATATCCATGTGCCAATTTGGTAGCACGAAAGGCATAGACAAACACTGAGTAATCTTAACCAAATTTGGATAGGATTGGGAGAATTAGTTGTTCATGCAAGTATTATTTATTCCACATAAATTAAGATGTAGTAATAATTGTTTACAAGTTTATCAAGAAATATTGAATAGTATCAAAGTCACTTGGGCTCAAACTAATGAGCTCGTTCTCTAGTTAATGTCCTATCATCTCATCTTACTTCTTAAAGAGTGACCCTTACAACAAGGTCCAAAGTTCATTAGGAGATTTTGTAGTATTGATATGATATAGAAGGTTGGGATAAATTGAGATACATGCCAATCTAATCTTCATTTATTTGGGAAAACCATTTTTGTCTTTACCCTAGTGAAATTTAGTGCAGTCTCTAATCCCATTATGGTCCTGTATAATCCTTTGTTGTCTAATATTATCACAATATTAGTATTCCATTCATAGTAGTTGAATGGAGTAAGAATTAATAGGAAGGTTGATTAATCTTGATTGAGTACCCTAATATTTGTCTTCACCCTAGACACTTGTACATACAACTTCTTTAGAATCACCAAGGTTATGATACTATGTGAGATTTTGAACCAATAGATCTAGATGTCAAATGGAAAAATAATACAATTAGTAATCCATATAAGAGAATAATAAAGTATTAGAGTAACATAATATTCACTAACCTAACAATGAGAGATAATAAGAGATGATACTTCAATATAAGTGCATAGAAATCAAGAGGGAATTCAAGTAAATATCTAAGCTAAGTAGCCTCCATTCAAGAAATTTTAGGGGGGGGGGATTTATCCCATGGGCTATTTTTGGACCTTTTTACCAAAATAACATTTTCCAATTTGCCATTTTTTCAAAGACTATTCACCCAATTTCGATGGAATGATTATTTTTGCTTTAAAAATCATCAAAACTATCAAAAAACTATATAAAGTCCTTAGAAGTTTGAATATTTTTACAAAAAAAATCACCAAAAACTTTACAGTTGCAAATTTAAAAATTAGTAAGATTCGCCAAGGTTTCTACACTTTGATAAAATTATGGATCCTTAAAAATTTCCCTAACTCCATTAATCATTTGAATGTTCCATAGAATACATCAATGAATGAATTATTGTGGTGATATGCAAGCCTTCATATATAGGTAACCACACTATACTTAATTACATGCACACACATAATATCTAGTGAAAAATCATAAGCAATCTCCTTAAATAGCTAAGTGTGCCTTTGTGAGGTAGCTATATTGGCATTGCATGAGATATATAGAGTTAACTAACCCATAATATCCAAGTGAGACCTTATTAGGAAGTTAACTAGGCCATTCATGTGCAACTATGGTTTACTTTCCCTAGAACTACAAAATGAAGTGCATTAAACCCTAAAATAGGAAGCAACTCATGATGTGCACATATCCCTAAAAAAGTGGATCAATTCATGTAGGAGCTATCTTGTCCCTAGAAGTAAGGAAATGTGAATGCATGTACATCAATAGGCCTATGCTAATCCTTCACATCCATAATATCTCAAATTTAGCAGTCAAGAAGCTTTCCCTAAACCCTGGACTCAAAGTCTCATTGTTCCTATTTTTAAAAGCATAGATAAAATCATTCCATATAATTATAGGATGATTATTGTTATCCCTCTTTTAGCCAAGTTATATGGAGATATTCTAGAAACAAAGATCAAAATATGGCTAGAAATTCATGGAAAAAGAGTTAAATGCTAGAAAGGATTAAAGAGTTGTCATTGAACTATAAGCCACCTTGTTATGCTTAACACCATTGTTGAGGAATGTTGCAATGATAAAACCATACCTTTGTGTTGTTTTGTTGACATTAGAAAAACATTTGACACAATGCCCATAAATAACCTTTGGAATAGATTAGAAGAGACAAATATTCCTTTTGATTTGATTGTTGTTGTGATAAGGTTGTATGAAATTGTTATTGCCAATTTTATGAACTCTTAGGGTTGGTCAACATAAATGAATTGTAATATAGGAGTCAAGAAAGGTTGTCCCTTGTTCCCTACCCTTTTTGGTATATACATTAACCAATTAGAGCATTGTTTGGATGAGATAGGTTATGTCGAGAGGACTTTGGTTCATATAGTCATCATCATCCTTCTTCTCTACATTAATGATATTGGTCTTATGGTGCAGAGTCTGTGTAATCTCAACAAGAAACTGAAAATTCTCAAGGATTTTTTCTCTAGTATGGATATGATTGTTAATACTTTAAAAAAAATGGTTATGATAATAAAACCCAAAAACATCATTTATGCTAATTTCATGTATGACAAAAATATTTTAGAGTAAGTGACTTCATTCAAATATCTCATAATCGATATTTATCATTAGCTTAATTAGAACTATAGCATTGAGGAAATGATTAATGCAGGGTGGGAATCTTATTATGGACTAGAAAATAGTTGTAAATAAACATATCTTTGGCTTTGGGATAAGAATAAACTCCTCTTTAAGTCTCTCATCACTCTTGTTATCTTATATGGATGTGAAATTTGGGGTTGCAACATCTCTAGAGAATTGTAGAGAATGATAGACTACTAAATCAAAAAGAGTTATATATGTGTGTGTGTGTGTGTGTGTGTTTGTGTGTTTTTATTTCATATAATCCCAAAATTAAAGGAAATGCATCCTATCATCTCTTACTCATTGAAGTCTCAGTGTCCATTAAGAGCATGGCTATGAACAAGTACCAAGTGTACAAGAACAATATAAACAACATTTCATACAATATGTTCCCTAAGATTGCTTCATGCTTTAATAATAAATACTTGCATCTTAAGCAAGGTTGGCATAAATATGCCAAGCCTTGGATAAATCATTGGGGAGTCAATGAAGAGTCCACTCTATAGAATAGTGATAATATAAAAGTATTATTATATCTAAATTTAAGGATAAGTTGTGGTATGATAAATAATTAGAGGATAAGATAAAATTAAGATACTATATGGAGGTGATCAACCTTAATCTAGAATATCAAAAGTATCTCTCTATTTTAACTAGTGTAAATAAGAAAATCAACATTGCTAAAATAAGAACAAACTCGCATGAGCTCCATAGTGAAAAAGGGCATTGAACGATTCCTAAAACGACATTGGATGAAATATTTTTTCATCTTTGAGACACTAATATATTTGAAGAAATATTGGTGTTTTATTCATTTGAAATCACTTTGCAACTAGGTTTTATTTTCTCTTGTTCTCTTCGTTTCCATGGATTCTCCTTCGAGTCAAGGGCCAGGGGTGGATCTCTCTCAATGTGAACATAAAAAAATGTCATTGCTGTTGAAATATTGTAACTTCAAAGAATATTCTATATGTATTTTTTGTGGTCCCCGATGTTCCTACCGAGAGAATCACTTGTATTTCTTTATACCTCGATGTTTCTAATCGGGAGAACTAATAAGAGTCATGAGGAAGTACCCTCCAATTGTAAGTCGGGTCATTAGTACCCCAGTTATGGTTATTCAAGCCTACAATATTAAATTAGGATTACTCGAGCCTACATAACTGAATTAATTATTAAGTGAATGGAAGAATATAAATAGAGGTGTGGTGCTCCTCATTTGGAACACACACACTCACTAGTGTAGCGCATTAGAGAGAGAGAGAGAAGTCTCTGGAGAAGGAGGAGGATCAATATTTTGGTTTTACCTTTTATCTTTTTGGGGAATCTATATTGAGGAAGCTTTTGCTGGGTTTTTCCCTTTAGGGTTTTCCCAGGATAAATCTGTGTTGTTCTTGTGATACTGTTTCTTTCAATGATCTTGTTTATATGCTTTTGTTATGAAATTGAAATTAAATGATGATAATCTAGCTTAGAATATGGAATTTTAACATGGTATCAGAGATATCCTGAATAGGACAACTTTCACAAGGTGAAAAATCCCTCTCTCTCTCCCTAAAAGAAATTAGGGTTTTGGGAAAAAAAATTATTTTCGAAAAACTGCTTACATAGAAAGTTGCACCCTCCCAAATCACATCTATTGAGCTTGGAATCGAGGTTTTTGGATGAGTGACTCTCTGGGAAAGTTAAACTCTAGTTTGGCAGCTGCACTAGAAAACAACTGAACCAGAAAAGTAGTCGGAAGCTACAGAAGCTGAATCTCGCAAGTCTAATTTGGAAGGTGAAGGCTTCAAATCTCTAGAAGCCAAGCACACTAGTCAACTCACCTTAGTCAGGTACATCTCTTGGTAAGTTCAGTTTCTCATTCCACATAATTTCAAATTTTTGTGATTTTCTGACAAGATGGCCCCAAGCACTAAGATTGAGGACAAGTTAGAAGGCATAGAGAATTTCCAAGCATGGAAATACAGGATTGGTCTCATTCTCCAAGAGAATGATCTTGATAAGTATATCAAGGAGGAAGTTTCAAAACCTGAAGAAGCTGAAGCTAAGAAGAAGCACAAGAAGGATATGATTAGGGCACAAAATATTATTGCTGACTCTATCAAGGATCACTTGATCCCTCAAGTGTCATCCAAGAAGACTCCAAAAGAAATGTATGATTCCCTATCCAGAATGTATGAGGGTAGAAACATCAACAGAAGGATGAATCTAAGAGCTTAACTAAAGATCACCAAGATGAGTCATGAAGAATCCATCCAGGACTACTTCACAAGGGTTTCTCAGATCAAAGAACGACTGGAAGCCATTGGAGACAAGCTTGATGAAGATGCGATGGTTATGACTACTCTCAATGGTCTTACTAGACCCTGGGAGTCATTCATCTAGATGATGTGTGCCAGAAAGGAAAGCATGAAGTTTGATGTGGTGTGGGAATATTGCATTCAAGAGGAGACTAGAGTGGCAAATAGAGAAGCCTTGCTAAAGGAGGATCATCAAGCCCTAGCCACTCATACCAAGAGAGGAAGAAGTCAACCCAAATTCAAGAAGGGAAATAAGAGGGAGTATCAACCTCCCAGCAAGTTCCAGAAGACAAGAGAAAGTCTCTTCGAAAGGGACTACTCCGACATTCAATGTTTTCATTGTGATAAGATAGGACACATTGCCAGAAATTATCCTATGAAGAGACAATAATATAAGAAGAAGATCAACAACAAAAAAGATATCATGCTCATCTAGCTGAAGATGAAGAAGAAGAAGAAGAAGAAGAGGAAGGACATCCAAGCAAGCAAGAAAGAGAAGAAGATGCAGAAGAATGTGTATTATTCTCAGCACTCTCTGAATCTATTACACCTGGAGAAGATACTTGGCTTATTGATAGTGGTGCTTCAAAGCATATGATGGGACAAAACAAGACTCTATCAAGACTTGAAGAAAATATCTCTCCTCAGAAAGTATCTCTAGGAGATGACTATCAATATCTGATTAAAGGAATTGGGGAAGCAAAATACAAGCTTGATTCAAGGAATCCCTTAAAGATGAAAGAAGTGCTATATGTACCAGGTCTGAAAAAGAATTTACTTTCTATCTCAGCTTTAGATAAGAAAGGATTTAGATTTGCATTCATATATGGCCAAGTACTCATGTGGCCCAAAGGAAAGAATATTGAATATGCAGTTATCATTGGTGAAGAAGAAGGAGGCTTATATAAACTCAAGGGACATTCAAAAACATCCCTTGCTCATGAGTCCACTGATCCCAATGAACTATGTTATAGAAGGCTTGCTCACATCAATCACAAAGCACTACCTCATGTGAACAAAGTGGTGATAGGAATACATCATGATGACCATACCTGAAGATCAAACATGAAGGAATTTGTAAAGGATGTGTGAAAGGAAAGAATTTCAAGAATCCATTTCCAAAAAGAGACACAAAAAAAAAAGGTACATTAGAATTGATTCAGATGTGTGTGGTCCAATGTCCTCCACATCTTTAAGTGGTTTTGAATATTACATTACATTTATTGATGATTATTCAAGAAAGACATGGATATATTTCTTGAAAGCAAAGAGTGAAGTGTTTGAGAAGTTCAAGGAATTCAAAGCCTTGATAGAGAATCTCTCAGACAAAAGGATCAAGGCACTCCGATCAAACAATGGTAGAGCATATACTTCAAAAGAATTTGAATTCTTCTATAAAGATGCCAGGATCAAGAGGGAACTAAGCACTCCCTACAATCCTCAATAGAATGGTTTTGCAGAAAGAAAGAACAGGACTATCATGGAAGCAGTGAAGACAATGATATATGATCAAGATCTTCCAATGCTATTAATTTGTCACAGTGGTCTAGGAACTGAAAACACAGTATCACAAAGAATACAAACAAATATGCATAAAATTGGCAAAATGGTGCTGCAATGGAAGTAGTAGCTCTGTATAATCAAATGAAAGAATGATGATACAATACAATAATCATGCCATATTCATGAATTCCAAGAAAAATCGAATTCCCAAGGAGGTCATTCGAATTGAATGAGTGAGTCTAGCTTAACTGAATGTAAGCCACGGTGAACACTCAAGCTAACCACTGATCAAAAACCTAATTGCTCAACTAATTCCTAACTAAAGTCAGAGTGCAATAAATGATTGAGTCTAATTGAAAGTAGCTCAGACACATGTCACTGCAAGCCAACCAAAAAGTGACAGTGCATCAATAACTCCAATGAACCCTGATGAGGTTAACTGAAGTCTAACTAACCATCAGAAGTGGTTGGAGGCGCCCTTGTTGACTCCAGTTCATTAAATATTAATTAAATAATCAATTTAATGAAAGGAGGTTCCTTCACTGCTCTGTTTAACTAATTGTAACCATCAATTATCAATTAAGTGCATTTATGACACTCATATCACCCCCGAATTGCTCCAGTTAGCCACCCCGAATGAAGGAGAAGGCTTAGTTGGCCTCCTTGACTGAAGGTAGGTGTGGGTGTGCTCAAGATGATGTAATTAACTGCTCCTCTGATGTCAATTAAGTCAATAAAACTTAGGATAGTGGTTTAACTAGGAAAAATTGACCAAAATGAGTGTGTATGGTGGTAAATGTCTCCAACACCCCCCTTTAAGCTATACTCAGGAGAAGTAGAAAACATAAAGTGCATAAGAATGCTAGGGCCCTGGAAACGAAGGCCATAGGTCACCCTGTACAATACTGAAACTCAAACAATGCTCAAAACAAACTAAGTGAGGAAAAGAGGGAAACCCCCCCCCTCAAGCTGAACATTGAAGGTAGTTGGATCACCCTGATGAACTCACCCCCAATAGTGAACGGAGGTAAGTGAACTTATTTTCTGAAAAATCTCTTGGTGAAGATGTCTGCAATATACTCATCAGTCGGGCAGTATTGCAGAATGATGGTCATGTCATGCACTAGCTCCCTGATATAGTGCATGTGTATCTCTACATGCTTGGTCATATATATGGTAACTGGATCTGTGGATATATTAATAGAACTTTGATTGTCACAAAATATTACAGTGGATAAATTACTACCAAGATCAAACTCTGAAAGAATTCCTTGCAACCAAACAGCTTGGATGCAAGCATTCACCGCTCCTCGATACTCAGCCTCTGCTGAAGACAATGCTATGGCGGCTTGCTTTTTGCTAGACCAGAAAATGGGGCCACCACCAAACATGAAGACATATCTAGAAGTATACTACCAATCAATAGAATCACCCGCCCAATCAGAATCTGTGTATCCAACCAGCTCTAGCTCAGAGTCTGCAGCATAGTGAATGTTGTAGGTCTTAGTTCCCTGAATGTACTGGAGGATCCTCTTGGCTGCCTTCCAATTAAAATCATGGGGCTGCTACATGTATATTGATACAAAATTCACATCATAACAGATATCAGGCCAAGAATGAGTCAAGTACAACAAGCTACCAATCAACTATCGATAAATAGTGCAGTGCATGGGAGGTGTGCTTTTTCCTTCTTCAAGGTTGATCCTTGAAAGGAAAGGGAATCGAGCAGCTCTACATTCAGCCATGTTAAAATTGACTAATAGGTATGATATGTATTTGGACTGAGTGACCATTATCCCATCATAATTTTTCTCAATTTAGAGCCCCAAAAATTGTTTTAAGAGCCCCAAATCGCTCATTTCAAATGCATTGTGGAGAGCAGTTTTGATGACTAAAATAGAAGCTACTATGCTACCTGTGATCAGTAAGTCATCAACATATAAAAAAATAATAATAAAATTATGATCATACTATTGCATATACACATTTGTATCTGATTTACACCTTTGGAAGTTTGGCGAGAGAAGGAAGGCATCCATCTTGGAATACCACTCTCTTGGGGCCTGTTTTAACCTGTATAGTGACTTCTTTAGCTTGCAAACCAAAGATGGATCAGAAATGTATCCCTCAGGATACTTCATGTATATCTCCTCATGAATATCTCCATGCAGAAATGCTGACTTAACATCCATATGATGCACTTCCCAATGCTTAGATACTGAAATTGGCAAAACTAGGAGGATGGAATCCATTTTTGCAATCGGTGCAAAAGTCTCATGGTAGTCCACACCTTGGACCTGGGAGAAACCTTTTTCCACCAGCCTTGCCCTATATTTGTAGGTGCTTCCATTTTCAGCAACCTTAGTTGGAAACACCCACTTTCATTGAACCAATTTCCTTATCGGAGGAAGAGAAACTAGCTCCCAAGTAGTGTTTTTCTGAAGAGAATTCATCTCTTCATCCATGGCAAATTGCCATCTCGGATCCTTTCGAGCATGGTAGTAAGGCTCAGGGTCTAAAATTATCATCAAATAACAATATTTGAATGACAAATAATCAAAAAAAGAGAGTGCAATACCTACTCTTTGGATATCAGACCGAGTTCTCCTTGGATCATCCGGATTTCCAATGTTATCTACTGCGGAGGAGAGTGTCTGTCGGGCCCATGTTGGGAGATGATTTTGTACTTCAGGTTCTGATTCAGAATATGATGTTTGTTTTACACTGATATTAGAAATCAGAGGATCCAAATCAGGGTCATCACCCCTAATTTCATCATCCGAATATCCAGTAGAATAGGAAGGAAATTCAGCAGTTTTCTCCTTCACTAGTTCCACCTTCTAAAGAGGCTCATCGAACTTGCAACTCCTTTCGATGATGATATGTTTTTTTTTTGATATCCAAAAGCTTGAAACCTTTTGATTCATTAGGATACCAAATAAATAGACATTCTATGCTTTGTGGTTGCAAAGCCCTCCTTTTATCAAGTGGAATTCGGGCCCATGCAGTGGACCCAAACACCCGCAGATTCGACACATCCAGCTTGTGTTTGAAGTATGATTCGAAAGGGGTCTTCCATTTCATGGATGAGTGTGGAAATATATTCTGAATATATGCTATAGCATGGATGGCTTCAGCCCACAAATTTTCAGCCAACTTCTTTGATTCCAACATACAGGTGGTCATCTCCTTGAGAGACCAATTCTTCCTCTCTGCTACACCGTACTGCTGGTGAGTGTAGGGAACTGAATGCTTGACCTGAATACCACTTTGGTAACATATGTGCAGAAAATCATTACTGACATACTCCCTGCCATTATCAAATCTCAATATCTTGATCTTTTGGCCATATGCATTCTCAATCAAGGCCTTCAATTCAGTGAATTTTTCACAGACTCCCGACTTCTTTTTTATAAACAAGACCCATGTGTACCTGGAAAAATCATCAATGAAAGTCAGAACATACCTTGATCCATTCATGGATGTGATAGGCATGGGATTTTTGATATCAAAATGTATCAGTCCCAAGATGCATGATTCTCGGCTTGCCTTCCCCCGATCAAACTTATGCTAAGGGTGCTTTCCAACAACACAGCCCTTGCAAATTCTAGTGGTTGCCTTGATGACTGGGAGGCCTTAAACCATAGAATTATTCTGTAATTAATGCAAGTATTTGAATTTCAGATGGCCAAACCTCTCATGGAACAACCTACTAACTTCATTTCCATGAGTCAGCAATGCGGTGGGCTTTTCATCCGCCACAAAATGGGAAAACTCATAGGATTTTGCATGATGGTTTGCAAGGTCTTTTACAACAAGTTTCTCGGATGCAAGTTCTATGATCTCTACATCATCCAAGCTGAAGTATAATCTCTTGGGCACTCCCATATTGTGTCGTTTGATAAACACTAAGGGGGTTTGATTCTAGAGATGGTATGTACAAAACATTTGAAAAGTATCCATGCTCAAGATCTACAGTACCTTGTCCTTCGGATATGATGGTGGAGTCATCTCCCATGTGGATGGGAATGGATTTGTCAGTCTCCAAATATGAGAAGGAATCTCTTTCAGCCATCATGTGGTTTGAAGCTCCAAAATCTATCAAGAGTGCTTTGGACTTCAAAGTGCTTTCCATGAGGGCATGACCTCTTTCATGTTGTGGTTCCCGATCTTCCTGATATCTCCTCCGAAATATTTCCAGAAGATTGATGTGATTTCTCTCAAGGAGAGAGGTAGCTTCATCAAGTTTCTTTTTCATGTAGGCATGTTCAGGGTGGAAGCCCTTCCCGCAGTATGAACACTTGAATTTTTCCTTTCCATGATGGCCTTTTCCTTTGTTCTTCTTTGAGCCAGAAGACTCTTCATGATGCTAGTTTTCAACTTTAGGCTTAGGAGCTTTGAATTTGGTTTTTGGGTTCTTCTACTGCTTTCCTCTACCCTTCACATATTTGGGCCCCGAGACATGGAGGGCTTGATCACGGGAGGATCTGATGATCCCCATCTAGACAAGCTTATCATGTTCACTTGTTAGGGACTCAATGAAGGCATTTAGTGAAGTAATCTTCCATCTAGGGGTTGTGATATTCCCCGCACAGAATGTAGAGACAAACACCGAATAATCAGCTCCAAGTTTGGAGAGTATGGTGAGGATGAGCTGATCATCCTCCTTCTCCACCTTATATTGATTCAACAGTAAGACAATGTGCTTGAACTTTGTGAAAAAATCATTCAAGGTCTCAAAATTGGAAGGCTGGAGAGACATCAACTCATTCTCAAGTTGGTATACTCTCAAATCATCCTATTTTCCATACAGGATTTCCATTTTGTCCCAGATTTCCTTTGGAGTCTTCAATCCCGAGAGATGGAAAAGAAGATCTCGGGAAATAGAGAGGCACAAGAATCCGAATGCTTCATCTTTCTTGTTCAAGAATCTAGCTTTGTCTGTCACAGAAGCAGGATCTTAATTAGTGTCCATAGTGACCCTATAGACTCCTCTAGCATGTATTTGGATCTCCATGTCTCCTTTCCATGAGTAGAAATTGAACGGAGTCAAGAGTTCTACGGAAGAAGTCATCTAAAACTACTGGAGTGAATGCTTTCACCTGTTAAAAACCTGCAAAGCACAACAAAAGGGGCACCGTAAGGTCAAACAGCCTGCACATTTTAGGCTTTCATCACACCTAGCATAGTTGATCAAGCAAGCTTGACCAACAATTTCCTTACTTGGGGTATTAAGTGGTAAGCCTTGGCTTCTGGTGCAGTGCTGGATTTTTTAGCTTTAGCTCAATTTTCATGCAAGATCTATCAAAAAAATTATTTTTGAGAGATCTGAGCTTCATCCCACCGTGATCTATGATACCATATTAATTTTTCACAGTAGTCTAGGAATTGAAAACATAGTCTCACAAAGAATACAGACAAATATGCATAAAATTGGCAAAATGGTGCTGCAATGGAAGTAGTAGCTCTGTATAATCAAATGAAAGAATGATGATACAATAAAATAATCATGCTAGAGGCATGAATTCCAAGACAATTCAAATTTCCAAGGAGGTCATTCGAATTGAATGAGTGAGTCTAGTTTAACTGAATGTAAGCCACGATGAACACTCAAGTTAACCATTGATAAAAACCCTAATTGACTCAAATGAGTCCTAACTGAGGTCAGAGTGCAATAAATGAATGAGTCTAACTGAAAGTAGCTCAGACACATGTCACTGCAAGCCAACCAACAAGTGGTAGCGCATAAATAACTCCAATGAACCCCAATGAGGTTAACTGAAGTCTAACTGACCATCAGAAGTGGTTGGAGGTGCCCCTGTTGACTCCAGTTCATTAAATACTAATTAAATAATCAATTTAATGAAATGAGGTGCCTTCACTACTCTATTTAACTGATTGTAACCATCAGTTATCAATTAAGTGCATTTATGACACTCAGATCACCCCTAGAGTGCTCCAGTTAGCCTCCCCGAATGAAGGAGAAGGATTAGTTGGCCCCCTTGACTGAAGGTAGGCATGGGTGTGCTCATGTTGATGTCATACGGTGCTCCTATAATGTCAATTAAGTCAATAAAATTTAGGATAGTGGTTTAACTAGGCCAAATTGACCAAAATGAGTGTGTATGGTGGTAAATGTCTGTAACAAATGCATCTATGGGAAGAAGCAGCAAGAACTGATGTCTATGTACAAAATAGAATATCTCACAGTGCTCTTGGATTCAAGACTCTAGAATAGATGTTCACGGGAAAGAACCCTAAGGTAAGTCACCTCAAAATATTTGGTTGTCCAGTATATATTCATATACCAAAAGAGAAAAGAACCAAGTTGGACCCTTCTAGAAAGAAAGGGATATTTATTGGATACTGTGAAGTGTCCAAGGCATTTAGAATTTACATTCTTGGATTCCATCACATGGAAATCAGTCAAGATGTGGCATTCGATGAAGAAGCAACCCTCAAGAGATCCAGGAAGTGCCAAAATGAAGAAGTGTATGAGGAATAGGCACCTCCCAGAAATAAAAAAGTTACATGTCTCCCTGAAGATGAAACTCCTGAAGAGCATGACATGACAGAACCACAAGAACCTCCTACAATGGAAATGTCACGAAAGAGAAAGCCTACTTGGGCAAGAGAGATTATACAAGAAGTAGAAAAATATGGAGCTCCTGAAGGCTCCACAAGAGTAAGAAAGAGGCCCAAGATAGTTTCCAACTATGTAGCCTTGATGTGTGATCTTGTAGATCAAGAACCTACAAACTACGAAGAAGCAGCACAGAAGAAAGAATGGGTAGAAGCAATGACTGAAGAATACTAGTCAATAATGAGGAATGATGTATGGGATATAGTTCCCAAACCAGAAGGAAAGAGTGTAGTATCCTCCAAATGGATCTACAAGATAAAACATGCAGCTGACTGAAGTATCAAGAAATATAAAGCAAGATTTGTGGCCAGAGGTTTCTCTCAGAAAGAGGGAATTGATTATGAAGAGAATTTTGCACCTGTAGCACGGTATACTTCAGTTAGAGCTATCATGGCACTTGCATCCATGATGAAGTGGAACATACACCAGATGGATGTGAAGACAACCTTCTTGAATGGTGTGATTGAAGAAGAGGTATGCATAGAACAACCACAAGGATTTGAAGTTGAAGACATACGTACTCACGTACGTAAGTTGAAGAAGGCCCTGTATGGCCTGAAGCAAGCTCCTCGAGCTTGGTATGGAAGGATATATAGTTTCCTGACGAGTATGGGCTTTTCCAAGACTAAAGTTGATCCTAACATTTACCTCAAGGTTATAGAAGATGAACCTGCCATACTATTACTATATGTGGATGATTTATTTTTGACAAGGAATGAGAAACAGATTGTAAAAAGCAAGAAGAAACTTGCCGAAGAATTTGAGATGAAAGACCTTGGGTTAATGCATTACTTCCTAGGTCTAGAAGTATGGAAAAGTTCAAGAGGAATATTTCTCAACTAGGGAAAGTATGATGTATAGATATTGAAAAGATTCAATATGTTGGAATGCAAATCCATGGCCACACCCATGGATTCCAGCCTGAAGTTATTAACTGATGACTCATCAGAGTTAGTGGATGTGACTCAATACAGACAGATTGTTGGATTGTTGATGTATATAACAAACACCAGACCAGACATTTTCTTTGTTGTGAACACCTTGAGTCAATATCTAGTTCAACCTAGACAAGTTCACTTGATAGTTGCAAAGCATGTGATGAGATATCTGAAAGGGACTATAGACTTTGGTCTATACTATGATGGAAGCCATGAGTATAGACTGTATGGCTATATGGATGTAGATTGGGTTGGAAGTGTATCATATAGGAAAAGCACATCAGGTGGATGTTATAGTTTGGGATCTGCTATGATTTCATGGTTTAGCAGGAAATAGTCTAGTGTTTCTCTTATCACGACTGAAGCAGAATATATAGCATCTTGATCTGCTAGTTGTGAATCCATATGGATTTGGAAGCTGATGTCATATTTATTGAACCTGGAATTGGATACTACTATGATTCTATGTGATAACCAAAGTTGTATAAAGATGACAGAGAACCCAGTGTTCCACGATAGATCGAAGCACATAGAAATACGGTATTTCTACATTTGAGATATGATGCATAAGGGAGCCATAAAGCTCTAGTATGTAAGTACTGATGAACAAGTTGCTGATGTGCTGATGAAGCCTCTATCTCTGGTAAAGTTCGAACAATTTTGTGACAAGCTTGGTGTTTTTCAAAAAGACCTTCCTCAAAAGGGGGAGCAGTGATGTTGCAGTGGGATTGTATCATCCCTGGGAATTTTCCCTAAAGTGATCTGGTGACCTCAGTCCTCGAGACTAAAGAGGGATTGTATCATCTCGGGACATCTATCCATAATGGATCCAGTGACTTTGGTCCTCGAGAATGTGATGGGATTGTATCATCCCTGAACTTCAGTTCAGAACAAATCCGGTGGATTCGGTCCTCGAGAATGTGGTAGGATTGTATCATCCTTAAACTTTGGTTCAGAAAAGATCTGGTGAATTTGGTACTCGAGGATGTGGTAGGATTGTATCATCCTCGAACTTCGGTTCAGAATGGATCTGGTGACTTTGGTACTCGAGAATGTGGTAGGATTGTATCATCCTTGAACTTGGGTTCAGAACAGTTACAGTGACTTTGGTACTCGAGAATGTGGTAGGATTGTATCAACCTTGAACTTCGGTTCAAAACAGATCCAGTGACTTCGGTTGTCGAGAATGTGGTAGGATTGCATCATCCTTGGACTTAGTCCTAAAGTGATAGGGACTGATTATCCCGTAATCAATCTGGTGACTTCGGTTGTCGAGAATGTGGTAGGATTGTATCATCCTTGGAATTAGTCCTAAAGTGATAGGGACTGATTATCCCATAATCAATCTGGTGACTTCGGTTGTCGAGAATGTGGTGGGATTGCATCATCCCTGGAATTTAAGTCCAAAAGTGATCCAAAGAATTTTTCTTATTGTACTGTGGATTGTAGGTTGTTGTTGCTGATGATGATGTTCCTGATCGAAATATCAGAGTGTGATGATGATGATGTTCTTGATTAAAAGATCAGAGTGTGATGATGATGATGTTACTGATCGAAAGATCAGAGTATGATGATGATGTTTCTGATCGAAAGATCAGAGTATGATGATGATGATGTTGCTAATTGAAATATCAAAGTATTGTTGATGATGTTGTTGATCGAAAGGTCAAAGTGTTGTTGATGATTTTGTTGATCGAAAGGTCAAAGTGTTGATGATGATGTTATCAATCAAGCAGTCAAAGTGTTGTTGCTGTTGAAGATTGAAGATGAAGACTAAAGTACTGATGATGATGTTGTCGTTCAAGGTGTTGCTGTTGTTGAAGATTGAAGATGAAGACTATATGATGTTGAAAAGATTCCAATTATTTATAGATGTGTTACCCTAATGATGATGTTGATGATGCCTTCCTTCTACTATTGTTGTTGTTGTTGATGTTGTTGTAGAATACCCTTCTTGTTAAAGGGGAGTGTTGAAATATTGTAACTTCAAAGAATATTCTATATGTATTTTTTGTGGTCCCCGATGTTCCTATCGGGAGAATCACTTGGATTTCTTTATACCTCAATGTTTCTAATCAGGAGAACTAATAAGAGTCATGAGGAAGTACCCTCTAATTGTAAGTCGGTTCATTAGTACCTCACTTGTGTTTACTCGAGCCTACAAGATTAAATTAGGATTACTTGAGCCTACATAATTGAATTAATTATTAAGTGAATGAAAGAATATAAATAGAGGTGTGGCGCTCCTCATTTGGAACACACACACTCACTTGTGTAGCACATTAGAGAGAGAGAGAGAGAGAGAGAGAGAGAGAGAGAGAAGTAGCTGGAGAAGGAGGAGGATAAGTCTTTTGGTTTTACCTTTTATATTTTTTGGGCATCTATATTGAGGAAGCTTTTGCTGGGTTTTTCACTTTAGGGTTTTACCAGTATAAATCTGTGTTGTTCTTGTGATAATGTTTCTTTCAGTGATCCTATTTATATGCTTTTATTATGGAATTGGAATTAAATGCTGATAATCTAGCTTAGCATATGGAATTTTAACAATTGCAGCAGCTATTGATGCTTCCCCTAAGTCCTACTCAGACTCAAACTCTCGCTTTTCAATCTTACGATGGCACCTGACGTCAAGCTTTCTTCCGCCTCCACGAAAAGAAATATCATTGCCTTAACAAAGAAAGGTCTTGTGGGATGCTTTATTGGTATGTGGATGTCCTTGAAATCCATTTAAATATGATTAAATAAGAAATGGAGGTCGTTGATAAAGGGAGAAGTGCTTCAGAACTTCTATGGGAATGGGTTTTTTGTTTTCTTTTTCAAGCTCAAAGGGGATAGAGATCTAATTTTTTAGGAACGACCCATACTTCCTAGGGTTGAGGGGAATGTATCTCACTCAATGGAATGCCTATTTTGACCTAGAAAAAATATTCCAAAATCGGTTCGTGTCTTGGTAAAGATTCCCCACCTCCCCCTTCATTGTTGGGGTGATAATGATCTGAAGGCCATAAGGAACACCCTGGGAAAGTATATTGATCGGGTTGAACCCATATCCCTTCTGTTTTCTCGCTCCAATATATATGTTGAAGTAGATTTATAAAAGGGATTCTGAAAGAAATAATAATGTCAATGTACGGTTGGAACCATCTGCAAAAGGTCGATTACAAGAAAATACAATTCAAATGTAAAAAATGCCATGAATATGGGCACTTTTTAAAGGATGTTCCAAAAGGAAATCACATGAGGAAGAGATGAAGAAGGAGGGAGAATAAAATGTGGTTTCGAAAAAAGGAAGAAAAGGGTTAGAAAAAAAACCCTCCATGGAAGTTGTAAAATAAGTTGAGACAGGTAATAAATTCTAAGCGTTGAACAATCAAGAGGAGGAACAGATTGAAGAAGTAGAAATAAGAAAAGAATCACAAATCAAATAAAAAAAGGAGCAGTCGGTAATGGTAGAAATAGAGGAAGAAGGAAATTATTTTTCTGCTCTACAGAAAATCCCTATGAAGAAGTACTGTCAGGAGCCTCAGGTTCAACCGGGTCCAAAATAAAATATTCACAAGAGGAAAATTCAAAATAGAAAGACCCTAGGAAGGAGCTCATGAGGAAGAAAGGAAGAAATCCAAATAGATCACAAACATAAGAACAAGGAGAAAAAGAAAAAGTGGAAGGGAGGCAATCCAACTTGGAGCAACATATTAAGGTGCTAAGCACTTCAGGAAAGTTGACTCAGGGGGAAAATGAGAATTGTAATATTGGGTTCTCCTCCAAAACGTCAAAATATAATGAAGCTTGTATCTTGGAATTGTATGGGTCTAGGAGGAAAGTCAAAGATGGAATCTATAAAATCAATGGTAAGAAGGGAAAAAATATATATTCTCATTATCCAAGAGACAAAAATGAGGGAAGAATACTACAAAGAAGTTTTGATGAAAATATGGGAAAATGGAGATGGTATTGTGATAGGAGATTTGGGCTCTTCAAGGGGTCTATGCATCTGGTGGGATAAGAGAAGATACACCCTAGTTGAGGTATAGAGAAACAATAGATATATTATGGTATATTTGGTGCAGCGGAGGAGAAACAACACCTTCACATTTGTAATGTATATGGTCCTATGTTGTATCATAAAAAGAAATATTTTTGGAAATCCCTAGGGGAACTTAGGGAGAAGAATTTACATATTAGAAGTATCGTAGAAGGGGATTTCAAGACCATAGTCTCTTCTTTGGAATGGTGGGATGGGTCTAGGGTTAGAGATACTTTTGGTGAATAGCTCAAGGATATTCAATCTCATTAGGACTTGGTGGACATAAATCCAAGGAGGGGTTCTTTCACTTGATAGAGCGAGACACAATTTTACCGGATTTTAAAGAAAAGAAAGAGGTATGGCTAGCAAGCTAGACTTGGAAAACTCCTTTGATAGAGCGAGACACAATTTTCTTTACAGGGTCTTGAGAATATTTGGGTTTAACGAAAGGTTCATTAAATGGATTAATGCACACATAGGAAACCCCTGGATCATACCTCTTTTCAATGGAAGGCCCACCAGTTTCTTTAAATCCTTCATAGGCTTACGGCAAGGGAGCCCTATTTCCCCCTTTGAATACATTATAGTGTCAAAATCACTAAGAAAAAGTTTGAATAATAAAATCTTGGATGACTCTCTCCCAGGCGCACACTTTGCTTGAGGAATCAAAGCTGCAAATCATGTCTAGTTTGTTGATGACACTATTCTTGTGGGGATTACTTCTAAAATTATTTCTAGTAAGTTTAAAAATTCTTTGTCTAGTTTTATGAAAGTTTCTGGAGGAAAATTCAATGAAGGTAAGTGTTGTATGTACATGTGGAACTTTCCACAACTTATAAATTCAAAAACAGAAAGGACTATGGGATTCAAAGTCTCGGGGTACCTGGACCTCCTTTAAATATTTAGTATTTCCAGTCACTTTAAAAAACTGCAGCAAATCCTTTGATTGGGAGGAAGTTGTACAGAAAGTGAAAAATAAAATCCATTTATGGGGGAGTAAACTGGCTAAATATTGCAAGGAAAATAACGCTTATAAAAGCAGTTTTGAACTCAATGCCTACTTTTCTCTACTCCACTCTCTTTGACCCTACTAGAATCCTCTCTAGTATGAGCAAAGAGATAAGAAGTTCTTATGGAAAGGCAGGAAAGGTGAGATAAAAAAAATCACTTGGTGAATTGGGACATTGTTTGGAGTTAAAAAGATAAAGGGGGATTGGCCATAAGGGAGCCCAAGCTTATGAACATAGTCATGGGTGCCAAAATTCTTTGGTGCTACATTTCTGGAAGTTTGGAATGGTGGAAGGAGGTAATTAACAGAAAATATATGAAAAATAATAGGCTCTAAAGTTTGGATTGTGATCTATCTGGGCAATGATCCAAAATATGGAATCTTTGTATGGTTGCATCGAACCTCATCAAATGATATATTTAATGGATACATGGGAATGGGAAAATAATCGATATATGGGAAGATCAGATTCTCCAAAATTTTCCCCTAAGTGTCAAGGCTAATCTAATAGGGATAAAGGAATGGTTAAAAAATAGCACTGTCATCAAGCTCTATGATCTCTCCTCCTGGTCTGAAAATGGAGATTGGGAAAGATGGAAAACTCCTACTGTTATGGCCCCTCTGCAAGATGAGTTTGACTCTCTTCTTGTCGAACTTAATGGAATATATCCTTTGACTATTAAGGGAAAAATTAGTTTGGGATGGTGAGGCTTAGGCTCCTACACAGTGAAAGAAGTATATCGAAAGTTGTTGCAAGATATCCCTCAACCCCCTCAGTCGTCTCATTGGAAAAAACATGTATGGAAACAAGACTGTCTAGCTAATATTAATGCTTTCTCATGGTTCTAGGTCCATAGGAAAATATTGACAGCTAAAAATCTCAAAAAGAGGGTAATTGAAGGCCTGAACCACTATGTGTTATGTAAAAGGGATGAAGAACCAGTTGATCGTCTCTTCTTACAGTTCCCTTTTAATTTAAATGTTTGGGATAAAGGGGTACAAAATTTGGGGATCCCCTTCAATCTCCTAGTCCAAATTTTATGTGGAATATTTTGTACTCGGTAAAATTAAGGGGTAAGAAAACCTTCACAAGAATTTGGAAGGAAATTTCCAAATATTTCAACTAGAAAATATGGCTTTCCAAAAATAAAGAAATCTTCGAGGGTACACAAGCTAATACTCTTAGAACAACTAATAAGGCAATCATTCAGATGAAATAATTCCTCTCCTCATAGAGCTGGAACATAAAGTCAACAGAAGTACTGACTTTGCTATTATTATACCCAAATCCTATCACCAACATGTGATGAGATCCTTAACACCTATGTTTTCCCTAAATTCCAAACTTGGAGTGGAAACATATTCTGGATGTCAATTTTACATGAAAAACCCTAGCACCACTTTTTCCCTTTAACTGATGAGCGGTACCTTGTTCAGCACCTCCTAAGTCCTGTTATAGAGAAGCGGTGCCACCGTGTATGTGCTTTGTTCTTAAAGTGGTTCTTACCTACACCATTGTGTCATAAGGGTGTATAAGTAGTACCCTGGTAAAATTGGAAAAAAGAGGATTCTCGAGGTTTCTAGAACATAAGCCTCATGTCCTCCCTTATCCCTATCAATCTGGGTTGGTTGGAGTCGAGATCCCTCTTGGTAGGATCTTATAGCCACCTCACCCACAATTCTCTCAACCATACCTATCCATTTAATTCTTATAAATACAAGCTCACATCCATGGTTGAGGGAGAGAACTGAATGGTAATGTTATGTTGTTGAATTGACTATCTAGCCCAATCCATTGGACAGCACAAGAGAGCAAGTTGGAGCTATCGAGGATGAGGTGTTTGTCTTGTGGAAGAGTTTGTCAACACTAAGGCAATGGTTGTAAGCTTCTTCATTGATTTCTTAATGCAAATCTTATTTTCGTCCCACATATCTGTTGTACTAATCTCGCATGTATATGTTACTGGATTCCTTAGTCACTAGTATGGATGTGTAAATAATGTTCCAGTAGCTTTGATGTTCTTGTTTGTTTGACATGTTCTGTGGGTACACAGGTTCATCATCAAAGAATTATTCCAGGTGTTTACAACATTCAGGGAAGGTTTTCACCCTTTGTCATTCACTTATTTGTTCTGGATCTGAACCATTCAGACCAAAGGAATAGCTTCTGTCCACAGAAGGTGCAATATTCCTGACAACAAATCTAGCGACTCAGCTAGGGAATAAAGAAAATTTCAGTTGATCTGATATTCCTCAGTCCTTGAACACTTGTACGAATCCAGGCTCCAGTATGTAACTCTCTTTAGTCAGATCTGCCACCTGACTTAGTGAAGTTTGGTTTAAAACTTTCATATCTGTTCAGATCTGAACTGCTTTCACTTTATATGCTCTATTTTATTGTCAATTCATCAATCTTTATCTTCATCTAAGCAATTTCTGACTTGAATTATTGTTCTCTTTGTGTTCAGGACATATTTAGGGAATCGTGCATGTGCTATAGGTAATAAGCGATGCCACCGCCTGAAACCTGTTAGCAATAGACGATGCCACCACCTGAGTGCAGTGATCTAGAAGCGATGCTCATCTAGAACTGCTCTGTCAAAGACCCCTCCAGCGTGGTGTCAGGTAGGCCTTGTTCCAAAAATTGATCTTTTGCAAAGTTAGGGTTTGGCTTGCTTTCATCCCTGCACTGTCAGGCTTGTTTGTTTGAATCTGGATGCACATGGTTTAAAATTTTGTGGTGAAAATTTGTTTGATTGAAAGAATTCAAAAGCTAAGTTAGGATTGTTGATTATTCGTTTGCTTTCATGCTTGTTGGTTGTAATTCTAAAAGGAATTGTTGAAAGCTTAGGTTTCAGTTAGATCTCTTTTCATTTCATTTATAAAGACTGAAAGAAAAACCACTCAATTATCATCTTAATTTCATTTTTTCCATAGAGGACTTCTTTTTGCTTTTAAAAAGAATTTTTTTTGTTGAGATTAGGTCATTATTTTTATTGAGCATAGGGCACTAGATCTCTGATTAGCCTCATAAGCTTTCAGGTTCCCTTTGTTCTTTTGTCTCTCTTGCATTAGTACTGTCTCATCAAAAGAAAAAATAGTGTAGTTTTAAGTTAGATCTATCCATGTTTAAAAGAAAAATTGAAAAAATAGATTGCATATGCATGTAGAGTGCTTGTTGTTTTTCTTTTAAGAAAATAGACTCTTACCCATCTGATTGCTTTCAAAAAGAAAAACGAGTTTGGAATGTGTTGCTTGTCTTTCGATTTGATTTGTTCAAATTAGTTGTTTGGGAATTTTTGGTTTTCAAAACGAAAAGAAATTACTCTCTCTCCCTCCCATAAGTAGGCATACCTCGAACAGTAAAGTGAAATATTTGCATCTACATATCTGCATGGTTTTACTTTTCTGTCAAAATTCCATGCATTCACCTAACCGTCCACTTTAAAATTAACGGTAGTTATAGGCT
>LPNX011049484.1:487824-501953 GCA_001517045.1 Pseudotsuga menziesii
TCAAGCGTCATTAAGCGTAGGAGTTGTCGTTACTTGTCTGCACTACATCCTAGGACTCGCACGGTTCTTCCATGTACTGTTGGTATATCGAATGGCCTTTCACCTACCCTTGAGGTATATAGAAAGGTACTTCAAGTACTTGATTGTATATAGGAAGGCCCCTTGTGAACGATTGTGCATTAGACAACACTACTACCAATTTGAGCTCCCACGTACCTTGCGTATATTGGGAGACCCCACTAGGATACCTTATCTATCTGAGAAAAGCCCTTTGGTCATCTTGCTTGGAGCCATACACTGAAAACAACATTCGGGGAGATTACTATGCACGTACCTAGAGTATATTGCAAGTGGCACCTTCTTGACAATCTTGGTGAGAGACTAGACTATCTAAACTCCTCCTATCATTTAAATTTGCTTGTTTGGCCTATAGCTTGAGTAGGGGAATTTTTGGTGTGTTTTTTCTAGTTTTGAAACCCTAGGTTAGATAGGAACCGTACAAACTGGCTAAATTGAGATAGTCCAGAAGAGTACAGGGCTTGCCACCTAATTTTACTCTTGTTTCAGGAGAAGATCCTATGGAAGCTATCAACCAAGGAGCTGCTACCAACTCCCAAGCGGGAGAAAATGTGGTTGCAGAAAGCGGAGATCCATATCCTTCGCACGGTTCTCCCTTGGATCAACAACCTTCTAGGGGTAATACTTCTTTCCATTCTCCCATAGAAGGCCATGTTGATGATACTACCCATCCAGATTATGGTCCCAATGCTCCATTTTGGGATATCTCTATGGGACAGGCCATTGCTTCGTTTGGAACCCATCCAACCTCTTCTGAAGAAATTTCACCAAATGAAGAAGAATGTAGACAATATCGGGCAGCTATTCTCCATGCAAGAGACCTTGAGAAGAAAATAGATGACATATTGGGTACACCACCACCTCGCTTAGCAATTTTTCCTCGTAATACAGACCCTTGGCCTATGGGATATCGCTTACTTGTTGATTCTATGAAACCCATTGAACCTATTCTAGATCATGCTGTGACTTTGCATAATCCAGATCGAACTACCAACCCCACCACCTATGATATTATGTCTTTTCCAAATCCTATCGGGTCTTCTGCATGTGGGGAACAACATTCAATTCCTGTTTCATCAACACCTTCTAGCGCCAAGGGGCAAACCTCGGCATGACCTACATTACCTGTCACTGGAATTGTAGCTAGTAATGGATAGACCTCTAATATAGAGCAATCTACAGTCTATGTACCTCCTACCCATACGAATGTGGTTAACCCCCCATCTAATTCAGGTCAGCCCTTGGGGGCACAACCTGTAAGCAATCAAACCTTTTGGGGGTATGGTTACATAGCTAATCAAGTACCTGTAGGAAATATAAATTACCAACCCACCCCTATAGGAATTCCTTATGCTGGAATTCCATATCCTGGTAGTACTTTCACTCCATGGGGGCAACCCAACTAGTCCTAAATGCCAGCTATGAGAGGGATACCTTTACATACTGCAAGGGGTGCCGGAGTACCACCTTAGAGAGGTCATCCCTATGGGGGGAATAATGGTCTTGGAGGGCCTAAGGACTTTCCTCCTTATGGTCCTAATGATCCTGATGGTCCCAGAGGGTCTGGTGGCTTGCCTCCTAATGGTCCCGGAGGGTCTAGTGGCCTTCCTCCTAGTGGTTCCATAGGTTTAACTCCTAGAGGTTTTGGTGGTCCTCCTCTTGGTGGCCCAAGTGGTCCTGGTGGTCCCAAAGGCCTTGGTGGTCCTCCTCCTAGAGGCTCCGGTGGTCCTAATAGTTCCGATCCTGGAAATCAACCCCCTGCGGGTGGATCTTCCGGTGTTTCTTCATCACAACAGTCATTTCAACAACCTGTATATCAGTCTACTTATGGTCCTGCTGGTACTTATATGCCCTATCAATATTACCAGTACACACAACCTAATTGCTAGTTACCTTTCCTAGCAAATTTGGACTTTCCTGATTTGTCCAAGTTGTTTAATGATCCGATTCGACATAACCCCTCGTGGCCTGTCATTCCGAGAAGTTAACATTGAACATTCCAAAATTCGATGGGAAGCAGGGAGATGATCCAAAAACCCATGTCATGACATTCTATTTGTGGTTTTCTTCGAACTCCCTAATGGATGATTCAGTTCGTTTAATACTCTTCCAGCGAACTTTGACTGGTACTGCCATGAAATGGTACATCGAACTTCCACAACATTCATTTGTGGATTTTGGTTCTTTGCAAACTGTCTTTATTACACACTTTCAGCTTCCTATCCACTATGAAATGGGTACATATCTCTTGACTTCTCTGCATCAGAACACCTCCATGCACATATCAGATCATATACATGAGTGGAGAAAGCGGAGAAGACTTATTAAGGCTCCCATCTAGGATCAATTGTTAGGTGATTGGTTTACTAAATATTTGTTGCCTCCAATCGCCCGAGATGTGGCTATGGGTGGTGCCGTTACCGAAGATCAAGCCATTAGTCGAGCCCAATATCTATACTTGGTATATTCCCAGTCTGGAACATTGTATGACTTGATCCCTTAAGCTCCTCGCCCAAGCACCAATCCTGCCAAGCCACCATCAAAAACCCCTGTTGATGGGATTGTTGGTTCAATCCAGTCCCCACCAACAGAAAAACCTGCCAAGAAACCCCAAAATTCCACCCATACTCCTTCAACTCCCAAGGTTTCCACCGAGGTAAATTCCATTCAGAGTACGCAAATGCCCGACAACAATAGAAAGAAAGGTAAAGCCAAAAACAAAAAACCTGGAAACCCACAGGAGAATCCAAAACCAACCATCAACGAGAATGATAAAGGGAAAAAAAAGATAAGTATCCATGTCTGCTATGCGGAGTTGACCACTTCACGAAAGAGTGTCCTCGTCATGAAGAAATCAATCAATTTCTAAAAACTAATCCCGTGCTAGCAGTTCTCACGGATCATTTTCCCTCTCAACAATAGCTGATAGACCATATGTCTAATCAGGGAAATTCTAGTTCTTCAGAGGAAGTTCGCATGATGTCCTCGGACACTATTAATTTGCAAACTCGAAGTCAGAGTTATGACAAACTCACAGACAAGAAAGAAAACAATTCTTCTTTAGGAAAAGCTCCCTCTACTGGTTCTCTCGAGTCCTCGTCTACTGGTCCCCTAAACATCAAGAAACCTAATCTCGACATGGTTTTGTGCCCACCCAAGAGTACTCTTAGGAAGGTTATTTTTAACCCTAATGTCCGAGCTGCCCGTTTTTATAATGTAGTCAAATAACTTGCTCAGGAACCAGGTGCAATGTCTACCTTGGAAGTACTCCAAACTTGTCCTACGCAACGCAAAAAATTGTTAACCGTGTTAGGAGATTTAGACCTGGACAACACTAATTTGATTCATTTTAATGTCGAGAACTATAAGTCTAGACTACCTCACAAAATATCTTTCCAAATATTAACGAAAGTAGTCGGAAAGAAGGTCTTTAGAACTGTCTTAGATGAAGGAGCTTCAACTTCAGTTTTGTCCCTGTCTTGTTGGAAAGCTATTGGGTCTCTAAAGCTTGTAACATCACCAACGACTCTGAAAGCCTTTGATGGATGAGGTTTCCATCCCCATGGTCTCATACCAGCCCTTTCAATTGAGCTTGGGGGAAAAATCATTTCGATTCAAGTGGAAGTAGTAGATGACTCGTTAGATTACAACCTCCTATTAGGAAAAAATTGGTTTTACACCATGACTGTTGTCACTTCGATGGTATTTCGAACCGTCCAATTTCCGCATCTTGGGAAGATTGTAACCATTGACCAGTTCGATTTATTTATGTCAGATGTTACCACCCCTACAACTAATAACATCCCTATTTTAGGCCAGTCCCCTCACGAGGGATTCACTTGTTGACCAATATCCTATCATGTTAGTTCATATTGTGGGTTTTAAAATTATCAAAAATTGAACCAATATATTGCAGGTATTAGGGAGGATGAGGGGTTTAAGGTGGGGGTGGGTAGGGTGGTTTATAAGGATTGAGGTATAAAAATGGGTGGGGAGGAGGTTTTAAGTATTGGGAGGGGGTTTCAACAAAAAGAGTTTGGGTCAATATCTCTGGAAATTAAGGGTATTATTTAATATCCCATGATCGCACATGCTATGTGACAGGTTCACTAAGTGAAGTCCCCATGAATCCCCTCCTCCTTAGCATTCGATTGGGGTAGGCATGCTGAAGGAATATTCCCTTATGGGGATTTTTCCATAATACCCTCTAACACAGAAACGATGATGGTAAATATGATTTCTTCATTTAATTATGAACCAAAGGGTCCACCTCGTTGGGTTTGTGTGAAGCAATGTACAACGTTATCCAAACCCTTTCCGATGACCACACTAATGACCTTCATATGGTGGCTTCGGACCCTTACCACCTGCCCTACTAGTTAGAACCATCTCTTCCTACTCTGGATTATCTCTCCCAGACTTTTCCTTCTGATGAGTCCATTATGGATATTATGAGTATGAATGAAGCTATATGGGAGGATCATCACCATAGATCCTCATTCCTCCCCAATACCAGTTCGGTAGACCATGATTTTGCATCCCTTTTTACTGCTGATATTGTCAAAACACCTCAAACTCCTACATTGTTGCAGAACACATATTCTGAAGCAAACCTATGCAACATTACTCAAACAAATCCAATTGACATATCAACCAAGTCTGACACCCTTGAGCATGTTCATGTTGGGCATAACTGCTCATCAGAAGAATATGAAGCATATAGAGCACTTTTCAAATAATTTCGAGATGTCTTTTCCTGGTCCTATGAAGAAATGCCAGGGATAGACCCATCCATTGTGGTTCACGAAATAAAAACCTATCCCACTGCAAAACCTGTCAGGAAAAAACTGAGACAAGTCCATCCACGGAAAGCCATAGCTATCAAAGCTGAAACAGAAAAGCTTCTAAAAGCAGGGTTTATTTATCCCGTACCCTTGACGAAATGGGTATCGAACGTCGTCCCTATCAATAAAAATCATGGCACCATTAGAGTCTGCATCGATTTTAGAGATTTGATCAAAGCTTGTCCCAAAGACAACTTTCCCACTCCGCATATCGACCAGATTATCGACAACTGTGCCGGAAGTGTCATCTTCTTGTTTATGGAGGGCTTTTTAGGTTATAATCAGATTGAGATTTTACCCACCGATCAACACAAGATAACATTTATTTTCCCATGGGGAACCTTTGCATACAGGAAGTTACCATTCGGCCTGAAAAAATTTGGAGCCACTTTCCAACGTGCTATGTCCTATGTGTTTCACGATATAAAACATATTGTAGAACCGTACCTTGATGACCTCCCAACTCATTCATAGCGACGAGAGGACTACCCAAGTTATCTTAGAGACATTTTCCTGAGATGCCGTCATCATAACATATGGCTCAATCCTCATAAATGTGTTTTTTGCGTCGAGACAGGACGCCTATTAGGTTTTTTGGTTTCTAAGGATAGCATCCGAATAGATCTATTGAAAATTGCCTCTATTCTAACCCTACTAGCCCCAACCAAACTTCTAGAACTCCAAAGTTTGCAAGGGAAGGAAAACTTCCTCTGCCATTTTGTTTGCAATTTTGCAGAGAAAACGTATGATTATATGTGTCTCCTTAAGAAGGACACTCCATTATTTTTGGATGACCAAGCCCAACGGGCCTTTGATAATATCAAATACGCTCTGACTCACTCACCCGTGATACACCCCCATATTATTCAAAGGATTTTCTCTTATACCGTTTGTTGCCTCCACTACTACCATTGCTATGGTTTTGGTGCAGGAGAATCCTGATGGTCAGGAGCACATGATCTACTATGCTAGTAAGAATCTCATGGATTTTGAAACTCGATACTCATGCGTGGAGAAATTAGTATTGGCCACGGTTATTGTTGTTCAGAAATTTTGTCACTACATTATGCTCTGCACAACCACCGTATTGGCAGACAAAAACCCTATGTATTACATCCTGACTTGTTAGGTGCTCAGGGGAAAATATTTCCAATGGATAGTCATCCTACAAGAATTTGATCTAGAATTTTCCAAAGCTATGTCAAATAAATCCTTGGTCTTTGCTAAGCTCATGTGTGATCTTCCATGTGCTTCGATGGAATATGAGCCCAGTGATTCATTTATGGATGAATTCTTGTTCCTCATAAGCACTACTGACCCATGGTATGGAGATTTGTTCATTTATCTCCAGACATAGAGATTTCAACCCACTCTATCTTGTGATGATCGCCACCGTATCTGTCACCATGCAAAATACTACCTCTTCTTGAATGACACTTTGTAAAGACGTGGTATCGATTCCATTCTCTGGTGATGCCTCACCCACGAGGAAGCTGAACAAGTTTTGAATGACTGCCACTATGGAGCATGTGGAGGTCATCTATCTAGGATGGCTACATCCCATAAAATCCTTCACGTTGACTATTTCTGGCCTTCAATATTTAAATATTGTCACGAAGCTGTTAAGAAATTCCCACCCTACCAACATTTCTATCTGAAAAAGTGCACCCACCCCGCTTCGTTACACCCCGTCATTGTCGTTGGCCCTTTCTCCAAATGGGGGATCGGTTACATGCATTGTAATCCTACCTCAACTGGGGGGCATAGTTACATCATCGTAGCCGTTGATTATTTTACGAAATGGGATGAGGCTATGCCTACATATGCAGAGGACGGTAAGATTTCCGCGATCTTCCTGTTCAATCATGTGATAGCAAGATTCAGATTCCCACAGTCCATAGTTACAGATCACGGATCACATTTCCGCAATCAAATGATGGAGGAACTAAGTGCCAAGCTAGTCTTTCGTCATGAAAACTCAACGCCGTATTATCCACAAGCTAATGGTCAAGTCGAGGCCATTAACAAAGTTTTGAAAACAATGCTACGTTGGATGGTTGGAGATGATAAATCCAACTGGAACCATATTATTTTCTTCGCCCTTTGGGCTTACAGGAATTTGGTAAAACAACTACTGGTTTTACACCCTTCCAGCTTGTCTATGGACTAGAATCTGTCTTGCCTATTCAATGTCAAATTCCATCCTTGAAACTTGCCGTCAAACTTCTCCCAGACATTTCCGTAGAGGAAGAAATATTTCTCTACTTGAACAACCTTGACGAAACTAGAAGAGATGTTGCCTTAGCCAATGAGGCACATAAGAAACGCATCAAGGCACAGTATGACAAGTCTGTCCAACTTCGTGCCTTTACCAAAGGTGACCTAGTTTTAACCTATGATCAGAGACATGACAAACTAGGGAAAGGGAAGTTCGAATCCATGTGGTACGGTCCTTTCTTTATTTCCAAAGTTCTAGAGAAAGGGTCCTATGAGCTCATGGACTATGATGGAATCCCCTTAGGACAACCTCACAATGGGTTGTACCTGAAGAGGTACTATGCCTAGATTTTTCTTGTATAGTACCTTGTATATATGTATATTACTTGACTTTTTAGTGTGCTTAAGTATTTTCAATATGGTCTTCAGTTTAGTGTTTGTATCTGTTTATACCATATTTTGGTCGTGCAGAGCAGATGGCTTTCTACGGCTTTGCTGATGGTGCTTGCCGCCACACCTTGAATCTTGCCTCAGCTGCTTGGGTTCTCTATTCCATAGCTTATGATTTTTTCAGTTCAGGAGCATTTTGTATTGGTCCCGCTACCATCATTATCTTTGAGTATCAAGCAGTCATAGGTCTTCTGACTGAAGATGCCTCCCAAGATGTTCGTAACTTGGTAATTTTGATGGACTCATAACTAGTGGTTTGTCATTTAAACCATGTCTATACTATCAGGAATCCCGTGCTTCTCTATCTCTTTCAGAGGGTACGTTTATTAGAGAGGTCATTTGAATCTATTACCTATAGGCATATCCCTAGGGAATATAATGCAGTTGCCGATTCATTGGAAAATTAAATCCTAGATTGGCATATTACCCATTCATGACGTAGAAATCAAACATGGTTCACTGTAAATAAACTATAAAAGACACATAAAAATCATGTAAATACATTTTCCATTTGAGACGCATAAAAACCAAAGTAGAAGTCTGTATATATATATATATATATATATATATATATAAATGTTTTACAAAAAAATAAGTCACGAGACCTCATCTGAAGCACTCAAGATTTCAGGAAAAATATCATCATACAAAAATCCTGAAGTTATCTATCAGCTTTCAGTAATACATCATGCAGCCTATCATCTAGTGATTCTCATGGTAACACATGACCGCCCTGGATACTCAACGTAGCAGTATACTGAAATGACCTGGTACTCCTGCAGTGGGCCTCTGGTACCTCAGTGGGAGGTCATCGATCGAGGCATCTGGTATGTCTAGAGTTAACCTCTCGAGGTTCTCCTCTAGCTCCCCCGTCACATCATCGCCCTGTGGAACAAAACAAGCTTCGACTCTCCTATTTAGTGGGGAGGATCCCCCAGGTCGTGCTGCTTCGACATCTACATGAAAACATTTAATTCTCATTACTACACATAAAAAATATAAAACATTAAAAACATAAAAACACAATTTCCATTTTAGGGTTTTTGTTTCTTACCAATGTCACCCCACTGTGCACCAGGTAGAAGCGGTAGATCAGGCTCACCTCTGAAATCAGTACCCACGTATGTGTATTCCTCAACCATGAGGAGCTGGTCTCTCAGCCATAAGAAGAATGGGTCTCCAAACTTCACCTTGCCTCTACCTGCCCCTGTGCGGGCCATGATCTGAACCCACCTCAGCATGCGAGGGTCTCTCTCCCTCAACTCTGTGAATACTACCTAGGGTCTCAGTTGGGGGACCTGCTCAAAAAAGAAACACACTATAATGGATCGGAAACCGAACTGCTTCAACTCTCCTTGCCGACACCTGGTCAGCTGATCTTTGAAAATCGGTAGTAGAGCCTCCGCCCAGTTGAATACTGTGGGTGACATAGCCTCTATAGAGTAGAGCATATGTACTCTATATGCCTGATGAACCCCTTGTCTCCCCGCCACTCTCTACATGGTAAATAAGACTATGTGAAGAGGGCCATCCACCACTTCTTTGATGGAAATTTTCTTCCCTGATGTTCTGGTCCTGGGAATACAATGGCGATTTATTAATTCCTGAGTGGTGATATCCCCTCCACATGAACCATTCAAAGAGATGAGAGAACCCCATCTCGATATACCTATTAAGAAGTAGATGTATTCTACTTCACGACAATCATTCAGAAGTAGAACCCCATCTCTGGGCATTTTCACCTGAAGACACCAATGTCTGAAAATGCCCAAAAATACCCTAAAAATGAGTTTTTTGTCTGTACGCGACTTTCCCTTAAGGAAACCCGCATACGTACGTGACTTGCTCTCTATAATACATGTGTATGTAAGCGAGTTGCTATATATATGCGAATTTTTGTATTGGCAACCGGCGTGTATTTCTCGTGTACGCGACTATTGTTCCTGCAACCCGCGTACGCCTCTTAAAAATGTCAAAAAACACGTCTTTTGAATTTCGGGTAGTTTGGGTAGTTATGCAACTGACTCCTTTAGTTGTAACTACTTTGTCTTCACCCCTTAATCTTCCTTAAGCATATAAATAGAGGTAGGGAGGTCCATGAGAGGAGACTCGAATCTTTGCATTGTTATGCTGGAGGATTTGGAGCTCTCTTTTCCCACACCTTTTCCCTGGCGATTATCCTCTTGTGTTGTAGAGTTTGGAGGCTGAGTTCCTTGGAGAAGAGAAGCAGCAGAACCAGATCAAGGTTTCGTGAGGTGCAAAACTTGAAGAGAAGGTATACTTGTACTTGTTTTCAAGATTAATAAAGATGTGATGTCCTTCTTCTTCCCAAATTATTGTTCAATGTGTGATTGAATATTTGTTTATGATCATATGATGATGTTAATAAGATCATTAGTTCATGTTTATTTGATTATCATTGCTTTATATGTGGTCATAATGGTTTGAGGAAGGTATAATTTGTTTTGCAGGTCTCTTGCAGCAAGAGGAGCAAGAGGCTCAAGAAGAGGATTGAAGGGCTGCTTGGATCAACCTTCATTTGGCTAAGGTATGAACCATTCTAATCTCTGAAACTTGCTTATATATGCTTGTTGAACATTGTGCATCTCTCTTTCAACCCCAGTATGTTGATGGCCTCTTAAACCCTAGCCATAGGATACTTTCCTTTACAACATATGTTGGCGATAATTTTTCATACTGTTGAGGCCTGGAAATTCGTAGGCGACAACAGCAAGGGATTCTCCCCAATCAATGTTCCCAACTAGCCCGTTGACTGTTTGGACTAGGGAATCTGTCCGGTTTACAGTCCGGCTACCGTAGGTCAAAGTAACTACAAAGGTTTACCGGTTGCGGCCCTGTCCACCGGAATTTGTATTTTGACTTAAAGTATGCATGCACATGCCTATCTTAAACATGCAGGGTGATAAAAATGTAAGGAACGACACAATGTGCCGCGCAGGTTCTTACCTCTCATCTTAGGTTCTCGAACATCTAAAACACATATGCAACTATGAAGTAAAAGAACTAACTATCTAAACACCTAACTACCTATCCCCGGGGAGCTAAAAAAAATGATTATTAATGAGTAATGCATTATCTCCATGTACAATAAACCAAATTACAGATAGCAGATATTTACGTTTACAACACATGAACAATAAAATATTCTAACAATCAGATAGCCAACTGTTATATGAGCCACAAGAATTACTCTGAGTGAACTTTCCACACAATGAATCAGAAACCATTTAACAAGACATAGGTCATGAAGTTAGAACGATCTCACGAATTGTGGACACAAGCTGAAAAATAAAGTAGTTCATCTTTCTGCCATCCGTTTGTTAGCATTTGGAAAATTCACATATCTTTCTCCAACAGGAAAAATAAAATATTTACTGCAAAAGGAAGTAGTTCTTCTTACAATAGGTCCTCCAGTATTACTGGGAAAAAACCCTTTCATTATCTATGTCACCTGCTTTTATACAAAATGCAAGAAACAGTTGGGCTGCCCAAAGGGACCTTTGGGCATCCCAACCCTTGGTCTTCCTAACGCCTCCTCTTTTCCCAAAACTTTTACAAATATTTTACAATATTAAAATGACCGACTTTTCACTAAGAGGGTCCCGCTTGACTCTCAAGAAATTTCTTCCACGCTACAGCTTCCCTGGCGAGATCTTCAAAAGAGTTGGGCTCCAAGAATTGGATATTAATTTCAAACTTTTCAGCCTTTTTCTTGATGGCCTCGACCCTGGTTGCATTTAGTCTCACCTGTTCTTCTAGGAGCTGCAAAAAAATGGCTGTATGGCCTATTTCAATCTTCAGGATTTGTTCATCAATGGCTTTGATGCCTTGTACTTTGGCCTCTTCCTCTCGTTGTCTTTTCTTCAACATTTCTGTAAATGAGTCATGATTTGGGAACTCGGGTAGCCTTTGCTCCTCTTCTGCTTGACACCGGTTGTAAATGACTAAGGCTCTCCTGAAAAATTCGGTGCACAATCCCTTTGTTTTCTGGACTGTTTTCTTGAAGTCCTCTGTAGTAGTGATAGTGAACTCCATCAAGTCATAATCTCGCTGAAGGGTTTGTCTATCTTTGTCTGGCAGTCCTGCTGGGACTTCTTCTCCTTTCTCTACCCTTTCCATCCTGGTGGTCAACACTTCGAGGATATCTTGTGACCTATCAACAAAGTAAGAAGCAGTCTCCAGGATTTCTTCTAATCGGCTATCAACCTGGAGAATCTGGCATCTCTCTTCTTCTAGAACAGTTTGCAGGTGCAGCATCTTAGTTTTCTGGGCCTGGATGTGTTCTTTGATTGGCTGCAGATCAACCTGCTGTTGTTTAGCTGCTTCTAGTTGCTCTTTTAATTCTTTAACATATGCAGTATTAGACTCATAGATAATATAATGCTGCGCTTCCAGGTCTTTTATCTTTGCCTTCAACTGTTCCTTTTCATTTTTTAAGTACTGGATTTCTTGCTGTGCACTTTCCAGAGCATTATGAGATGTTTCCCTGGCCTGTGCTTCTTCCTGGACGGCGTGGATTTCACTCTTTGTAGCCTCCATTTCTCTGAGCACATGATCATATTTCCTTTTGAGTTTATTGCTCTCTTCTCTTTCCTTTCTCAGGGTGTCCTTCAGCTGAGAGGAGGTTTTCTTAGTAGATTCTATTTCATTCATCATTTGTTCTATGTTATCTTCTGATGCATGTATGGCTGCCTTCCCGGCACTTATGGTAAACCTCGGATCTACGTCTGTCCCTACCATAACAGCTTTATCTAATATCATCTTGCTAGCCATTCCTTTTGCTTCTATATTTTTCTCTGTTCTCCTCATGATTCTTTTGGTAGCCCTATCATAATAAACAGTACTGAAATCAGGGACTTCTTCCCCCTTTTCCTGTACGAAAGGTACCAGCTGAATCATAGGGGTAGCAGCTTCGATGGTAGTGGGTACTTGAGGGATCTGCATCTCGAGGTTTTCATCTCCCTGACTCAGCCCTGATGACGCCTCGGGAGCTTGCTGCTGCGTCAAATTTATCTGTTCGGCCTCCTCCTCTTGCAGTTCTTCGTCTAGCTTTCTTTGAGCTTCTCCGGCTGCTTGCTTAGCAGCTTCTTCTATTTCTCTGGCTTCTTCATTGGCTCGTTCAGCTGCTTCTTGGGCAGCTTTCCTCTTTTCTTCTTCTCCCTTTCGCATCCATTCTGTAGCCTCCTCTTCCAACCTCTGAGCTTCTTCTCTTATTCTTCTGGCTGCTTCTTCAGCCTTAGCTTGTTGAGCCTTCTCTTGCTCAGATCCTTTTCCACCCTTGGTGGAGTGTTTAGGTTTGAATCTCTTGCGGAGCTCTGTCATATTTGGAGCCATCCTGTAAACTGATTCATCGCTATCAAAGTGGTGGCTGTATTCGTAGGTCACCTTGTGTTTCTTGCAGTGTTCTGCTACTCTGCCATGCGTATCATTCCTCCGAAAAGTCATTTCGCCAAAGCGGAACCTCCCTAGTTCTTCTATGAACTCAGGCGCTTGTTTTACGTTTGCGAATTTATAATTTCCCAGTTTGAATGGAAGAGGAGGATATGTAGTCTTCTTGTACTGGAACAGGAAGTGACCAACTCCATCAATGTATACTTGTCTAACTGCCTCCTTGTGGATTATATAATCTGTAGCATATTTGGGCAGCAACAAGGGGGGCTTTGACCCTCCAAACATCCTGATATACATACCATTTTCAGTCATAAAGTAATCTCCATATTCACTAATGACCTGCATAGCGTCTTCTGACATGCAATTACATTCTCCCCAGAAGATGAGCTTGTATAATGGCATGAGGAACTGCTCACAGACTTCTCTGTAGTGACTGTGATATAGATGAGCCCCTAGGGGTTTGTAAGCCGCATATACGGGAATTCCGTCTTTATCCCATACACACTGGAGGCCGGGGAAAGGCTGGTGACAAAGTATGCAATCTATCAGGATTGAGCTCATATAAAACTCAGATCTCTTCCTGGCTTCTCCTTCCAAAGCTGCAGCCACACAAGAGGAGAGGCTGCTTGATACTATACTTGCCTAGTTGAAGATCGTGCCTTCCGTGGCCACATAGAACATCAGGGGTATCCATTCGAATTTGAATAGTCTGTCATTTTCTCTCCCGAAGATCCTATTCAACATTATAGCTATGAATCTGTAAGGAGGCCTGAGACTGGCTATGTCATATTCTTCAGTTGCTCTATGTCGGTATAGCATCCCTGGCAGGAGAATCCTCTTCATGGTTTCTACAAAATCCATCCTAAGGTTGTCCAGCCAGTTATTTGTCAGGAAGAGCTGAGGCTCCGGCAGATGGTAAGCTAAGGCCACATACCCAGGGCTAAAGGCAGCATAGCCCTGGCCCTCAACATTACACATAAGCATCGAGTTGTGGCTGGTATGTGGTAGAACCCATCTAATCACCTCAGGGCATGGAAACAGCTCAGGCCTGGTGGCAACCTTCATAATGGCCGATTTTTCTATATTTGCGTAAATTGGTGCTTCCTCCAGGCCCATGTCTGGGACTTC
>LPNX011049484.1:510542-588982 GCA_001517045.1 Pseudotsuga menziesii
CTTCAATTCACGGACGGAGAGGATCTTGTGGCCATTTGGTACTTCATGTTTTAATATTTGTTTAGCTTTGCTTTGATATGTCTTGCTTCCTTCAGGAGTATTGAGTCTTAGGAACTTTTATCTCCTTTCTTAATTTATGGCATGGGATCATTTGCATATGATAAACTATTTCACTCTGCTTCCTTTCCATGTGTCTTTTACTGTGACTACCTTGGGGTATATTAAAGTGTGAAGTGGATGGAGTCCCCAAATAGTATTTCAGACCTTCTCACTGCTAAGGTATTTACAGGGATTAAGTGAGACTTCGAATGAAAGCATTGCCAGTTGGGAATACAATTACTAGAAGACATACTTTAGGGCCCAGTCTTTTGCTCAGAATTTAAATTAATACAGAACCCTGACGTTCTCCTTACATCCAAAATTTTGCCTCTTATTCGAAATAAACGAAAAACTAGCAAACTATAAGAAAACACCAGTAAAGCAAATAATGAAAGAAAGCAAGCATTAAAACACTAAAAACATCGAGTATCAAGAAAACAAGGCAATTTATTTATGTACATAAGAAAACAGAAATTTAGGCCCATCCTAAAAGAACTGACACTAAAGTTGAGGAATGGGCTGGACTTAAACATGAGTTGTCTATCCATGGTCCAACTGTACAGTTATTGAGATGGAACCCATATCTAAAATTCTGCAATCATTTCTTTCAGCTTGAGGAAGCTGAAGGAGCTCAGGCTGGGTGTTCATCACAGGACTGGCCTTTGATGGATGGTGTTCTAGCTTAATCTCAGTAAGATAGCTTCCCAGGACAGAATCAGCAGATTCGTTTCCTTCTCCTAGTTTATTGACGTTATGCTTCATGAAAGGCTCTCTTAAAATATTAATCAAGTTTGGGCTGCCTTTCTGAGGTAACCACAGGTGAGACCAATTTGAAGCAAAGTACCCATTAAGCCTTGATGTCCAGTCTCGGTTTAGAATCATCCCATAACCATCAGGAATGTCTGCTACTATGATGTCAATGTAATGGCATATCCTTTTGTTTGCAGACAGCTGAATCATCACGTTCTCCATCTCTCCTACTACCTTGACACTAGTTTTGTCAAGTTGTGTGACATCCCAAAGAGTAGGCTTTATCTGTCCATTGAGTTTCTTGCAAACTACCAGAGGCATAACATTCATGGACGATCCAGAATCTACCAAACAATTATGGACCTTATGACTTAAAATCTCAAGAGTCACGAGGAAAGGTGGGGCGCTGGTTTTCTTTGTCTTAACTAATTCAATCTTTTCCTCCACAGGTTGGTTCGTTGTGAGCAATTCTTCATTCAGTTTGTCAGCTTTGCTTCCCTCATTATCTTCCACCTATTTGGCCAATTCAATGAGCGGCTCAGCTTTCCGTTTGCCAGTGATATCCTTAGATATGTCATCTTTAGCCTCCACATCAGCCTGCACCTTTATTTCCTTTTGCAAGTCTTGAACTTTTGAGATTCTATCATGGTTCCTAATGGCCAAGTTTTCATTTTTTGTGAATGTAAGTGCCTGCTGAGGTTTGGGAGCATTTTCCTCAATGTTAAACAGTGAAAATCCATTCCATGAAAACATGTTATCATCCTCTATCTTTTCTATGGTTTGTTCCTCTTTTACCTCTTTGCTACCATCTCTAGTCAACTCGGGGTCCAACAACTTATTCATCACCCGTGTCATTGAGTGTATCCATTGAGGAAATTTCTTCTCAGAGTGCGGGAGTTGGTGAAAGGTACAGAAATCATCCCCTCCTACCTCTGTTAGGTTGATTGATGCCCAATTAGGAGGGGAAACCTGCCATTGGTTGTCATCCTCTTTTATGGGATAGGGAGGCTTACTGGTTTTTTGAATATCCCTTTCTTTTTCCAACTCTAGAACTCGGTTGGATAGCTTCCGAAGCACCTTCATCATCTCATTATAATCATGTGGTTGGCTTTCTCTAGATTTGGACAGCGATGAGGATTTTTTTACAGTGGTCTTTTCTTCAAGCAAGTCAGGATAATCCTCTATACTCTCACTTTCAGCCTCTACTATCTCAGCCTCTTGATAGGTTTTTGCCAACGTTGGCTTGACTTTCATTTTGGCAAACATGGCCAACTCAGGACCTAGGGCTGAGGTATAGTACTCAATTAAGACTTTATCTGAGGGCTTGTCAACCTGAGAGAAGTTTTTTAAGTATAATGAAAATCTTTGCGTGAAACTACGTACCTTTTCATTCTTTTCCTTTCTCAACAAACCAAGACCTTTCATTAATGATGCATGTGTCTTCTGAGTTGTGTATTTACTTCTAAAAACCTTCTCAAAGGTATCCCAATTAGGAATAGAGTTTGCAGGTAGCCCAAAGTACCAGGAGGCTACTGCTCCTTTCAGAGTATGAGGAAAAAGTCTGCACACTACATCTTCATGCTCTCCAGCCCTTAGCCCCTCTAACGCTAGGTAAAATATTTGAAGGTGATCATCTACAGCAATGTGGTTCGCAGGGTCAAACTTAGGCAAAAGCTTGTCAAAGGCTTGAGGCAAGTTGTGCAAAGGAGGAGTTAAGTTCAGAGGTGACCTAGCCCTCCATGCTGGCAAAGGGTTAGGTTGATTACCAACCATGCGCAAAGGTGAACGAGTAACACTAGGAAAACAATTTGTCAAGGATAGGACTGGAAACTTCAAACTTTGAGTTAGGCTGCACTTTTAAAACATCTGCTGATAGGATAGTTTCGGGAAAACAAATTCCACGACCAGCCTTTACTGGCGGCCCTCCTTCTAGCGCCAGAACTGTTGAGGCCTGGAAATTTGCAGGCGACAACAGCAAGGGATTCTCCCCAATCAACGTTCCCAACTAGCCCATTGACTGTTTGGAATAGGGAATCCGTCTGGTTTACTGTTCGGCTACCCTAGGTCAAAGTAACTACAAAGGTTTACCGGTTGCGGCCCGGTCCACCGGAATTTGTATTTTGACTTAAAGTATGCATGCACATGCCTATCTTAAACATGCAGGGTGATAAAAATTTAAGGAACGACACAATGTGCCGCGCAGGTTCTTACCTCTTGTCTTAGGTTCTTGAACATCTAAACCACATATGCAACTATGAAGTAAAAGAACTAACTATCTAAACACCTAACTACCTATCCCCGGGGAGCTAAAAAAAATGATTATTAATGAGTAATGCATTATCTCCATGTACAATAAACCAAATTACACATAGCTGATATTTACGTTTACAACACATGAACAATAAAATATTCTAACAATCAGATAGCCAACTGTTATATGAGCCACAAGCATTACTTTGAGTGAACTTTCCACACAATGAATCAGAAACCATTTAACAAGACATAGGTCATGAAGTTAGAACGATCTCACGAATTGTGGACACAAGCTGAAAAATAAAGTAGTTCATCTTTCCGCCATCCATTTGTTAGCATTTGGAAAATTCACGTATCTTTCTCCAACAGGCAAACTAAAATCTTTATTGCAAAAGGAAGTAGTTCTTCTTACAATAGGTCCTCCAGTATTACTGGGAAAAAGCCCTTTCATTATCTATGTCACCTGCTTTTATACAAAATGCAAGAAACAGTTGGGCTGCCCAAAGGGACCTTTGTGCATCCCAACCCTTGGTCTTCCTAACGCCTCCCCTTTTTCCCAAAACTTTTACAAATATTTTACAACATTAAAATGACCGACTTTTCACTAAGAGGGTCCCGCTTGACTCTCAAGAAATTTCTTCCACGCTACAGCTTCCCTGGCGAGATCTTCAAAAGAGTTGGGCTCCAAGAATTGGATATTAATTTCAAACTTTTCGGCCTTTTTCTTGATGGCCTCGACCCTGGTTGCATTTAGTCTCACTTGTTCTTCTAGGAGCTGCAAACAAACAACTGTATGGCCTATTTCAATCTTCAGGATTTGTTCATCAATGGCTTTGATGCCTTGTACTTTGGCCTCTTCCTCTTGTTGTCTTTTCTGCAACATTTCTGTAAATGAGTCATGATTTGGGAACTTGGGTAGCCTTTGCTCCTCTTCTGCTTGACACCAGTTGTAAATGACTAAGGCTCTCCTGAAAAATTCGGTGCACAGTCCCTTTATTTTCTGGACTGTTTTCTTGAAGTCCTCTGTAGTAGTGATAGCGAACTCCATCAAGTCATAATCTCGCTGAAGAGTTTGTCTATCTTTGTCTGGCAGTCCTGCTGGGACTTCTTCTCCTTTCTCTACCCTTGCCATCCTGGTGGTCAACACTTCGAGGATATCTTGTGACCTATCAACAAAGTAAGAAGCAGTCTCCAGGATTTCTTCTAATCGGCGATCAACCTAGAGAATCTGGCATCTCTCTTCTTCTAGAACAGTTTGCAGGTGCAACATCTTAGTTTTCTGGGCCTGGATGTGTTCTTTGATCGGCTGCAGATCAACCTGCTGTTGTTTAGCTACTTCTAGTTGTTCTTTTAATTCTTTAACATATGCAGTATTAGACTCATAGATAATATAATGCTGCGCTTCCAGGTCTTTTATCTTTGCCTTCAACTGTTCCTTTTCATTTTTTAAGTCCTGGATTTCTTGCTGTGCACTTTCCAGAGCATTATGAGCTGTTTCCCTGGCCTGTGCTTCTTCCTGGACGGCGTGGATTTCACTCTTTGTAGCCTCCATTTCTCTGAGCACATGATCATATTTCCTTTTGAGTTTATTGCTCTCTTCTCTTTTCTTTCTCAGGGTGTCCTTCAGCTGAGAGGAGGTTTTCTTAGTAGATTCTATTTCATTCATCATTCGGTCTATGTTATCTTCTGATGCATGTATGGATGCCTTCCTGGCACTTATGGTAAACCTCGGATCTACGTCTGTCCCTACCATCACAGCTTTATATAATATCATCTTGCTAGCCATTCCTTTTGCTTCTATATTTTTATCTGTTCTCCTCATGATTCTTTTGGTAGCCCTATCAAAATAAACAGTACTGAAATCGGGGACTTCTTCCCCCTTTTCCTGTACGAAAGGTACCAGCTGAATCATAGGGGTAGCAGCTTCGATGGTAGTGGGTACTTGAGGGATCTGCATCTCGGGGTTTTCATCTCCCTGACTCAGCCCTGATGACGCCTCGGGAGCTTGCTGCTGCGTCAACTTTATTTGTTCGGCCTCCTGCTCTTGCAGTTCTTCGTCTAACATTCTTTGGGCTTCTCCGGCTACTTGCTTAGCAGCTTCTTCTATTTCTCTGGCTTCTTCATTGGCTCATTCAGCTGCTTCTTGGGCAGCTTTCCTCTTTTCTTCTTCTCCCTTTCGCATCCATTCTGCAGCCTCCTCTTCCAACCTCTGAGCCTCTTCTCTTATTCTTCTGGCTGCTTCTTCAGCCTTAGCTTGTTCAGCCTTCTCTTGCTCAGATCCTTTTCCACCCTTGGTGGAGTGTTTAGGTTTGAATCTCTTGCAGAGCTCTGTCATATTTGGAGCCATCCTATAAACTGATTCATCGCTATCAAAGTGGTGGCTATATTCGTATGTCACCTTGTGTTTCTTGCAGTGTTCTGCTACTCTGCCATGTGTATCATTCCTCCTAAAAGTCATTTCGCCAAAGCGGAACCTCCCTACTTCTTCTATGAACTCAGGCGCTTGTTTTATGTTTGCGAATTTATAATTTCCCAGTTTGAATGGAAGAGGAGGATATGTAGTCTTCTTGTACTGGAACAGGAAGTGACCAACTCCATCAATGTATACTTGTCTAACTGCCTCCTTGTGGATTATATAATCTGTAGCATATTTTGGAAGCAACAAGGGGGGCTTTGACCCTCCAAACATCCTGATATACATACCATTTTCAGTCATAAAGTAATCTCCATATTCACTAATGACCTGCATAGCGTCTTCTGACATGCAATTACATTCTCCCCGGAAGATGAGCTTGTATAATGGCATGAGGAACTGCTCACAGACTTCTCTGTAGTGACTGTGATATAGATGAGCCCCTAGGGGTTTGTAGGCCACATATACGGGCATTCTATCTTTATCCCATACACACTGGAGGCCGGGGAAAGGCTGGTGACAAAGTATGCAATCTATCAGGATTGAGCTCATATAAAACTCATATCTCTTCCTGGCTTCTCCTTCCAAAGCTGCAGCCACACAAGAGGAGAGGCTGCTTGATACTATACTTGCCCAGTTGAAGATAGTGCCTTCCATGGCCACATAGAACATCAGGGGTATCCATTCGATTTTAAATAGTCTTCCATTTTCTCTCCCGAAGATCCTATTCAACATTATAGCTATGAATCTATAAGGAGGCCTGAGACTGGCTGTGTCATATTCTTCAGTTGCTCTATGTCGGTATAGCTTCCCTGGCAGGAGCATCCTCTTCATGGTTTCTACAAAATCCATCCTAAGGTTGTCCAGCTAGTTATTTGTCAGGAAGAGCTGAGGCTCCAGCAGATGGTAAGCTAAGGCCACATACCCAGGGCTAAAGGCAGCATAGCCCTGGCCCTCAACATTACACATAAGCATCGAGTTGTGGTTGGTATGTGGTAGAACCCATCTAATCACCTCAGGGCATGGAAACAGTTCAGGCCTGGTGGCAACCTTCATAATGGCCGATTTTTCTATATTTGCGTAAATTGGTGCTTCCTCCAGGCCCATGTCTGGGACTTCCCTACGAGATATTAACCTGTATATTTCTCCCCATTTGTATTCAGGCTCAACTCCCATGACACATTGAGTGTCTTCATAGATGTACTCAGTTATCGCTTCTATGTCTGGTGCTGGTACTTCCTCCACCGCTGGGGCTTTCTTCTTCTGCCTCTTGGACATTGTAGATTGTTCCTGTAATGTAAAACATTATGATATTAAGCAATTTCAGGTTTGCAAACATTTTGCAGCAGTTTTATTCTCTCTCAAATGTATCAAAACTATAATGGGATTTAGGCTTAGGCCCTTCAGGCTGAAAGATTTGAAATGGTCGTGCAATATTCTGCAATAAACTATTTTTCAATATTAATATGTAACAAGAAATAGGCCAACACATGTACACACAATCTCTCCATGCTTTGTCTATGTACAATCAAAAAATGGAAATACTCATTAAATGGCCTAGCATCAAAATTACATTATTCCACAGTTCGCCATTTTCCAATCAAACGATATGAAATGCAAATGCATAACTTTCAAACGCAAGGCGCGACTACAGCTCTCCGAATTTAGATATGGTTTTAGTAAGGATAACGCAAAAATGACAAAAGCTTATGCTGCTCGCGGACATGGTATTTACATCGATGCGGCCATAAACTACGGGCACCCATGACAACATTTCGCGCAGGGCGCTTCCACCAGTACCACCATTCATTCTACACCCAAATCGTCAAAAACCAACACCGGCGCGGCCCTAGGGTTTCGTGTGGTGGAAAACGATGAACAGCACAACGTAGGCATAAGTTAGGGCTTGAGAAAAGGGCAAATGCAGGAGAACTGACCGGCCCGGTATCTATTATGGTGAAAACCCCATTAAAATATTGACGGACCCCATCACTACTAGCATCAAACCAGGTGCAGGTGGCATAACGGCCGCCTGCACCTTGTCTTCCTCCACTTGTTCAAGGAGAAACCAAAACAGCCGTGAGAAATAAATGAAGGTTCTGCAAAGGAAAAACTCCCCCCCTTCTGACCGCAGACAACTACCCAACCGGCGAAAATAAACGCGAGCACAATCCACCGGGGAAACGGCTACGACAACCCTAGCCACGGGAAAAATAAAATAAAATAACCATCCGAACGCAGGCAGAAAAGACAAAGGGGACCCAAAACTAGTAACCCCCCACCAAAACCAACATTATCCAGTCAAAACCTTGAAAAGCACTAGGCAAGGCTGTTAGGATCCTACCTAGCAGGGATGCGAAGCTGCTGTGGCGACCACGATCGAGTTTCCAATCGACAGCTGGACACGGGTACAAGCACGAAGCTCCACCAAAATCGCGAGGTCGACAGCGCGGAGCGGATTACGACGGCCTGGGTGCAAAAATAACAATAAAAAATCCACACATACACCCCCGTATATATAAAAACTCCACACGTGCGACGAGTCAACTCAATCGGGGCGAACATGAAAGTTAAGTCGGACGACTAAAGCTCAGCCCTCTCTACAACGGCGGACCATCCTCCATACTACATCACCTGCAACGCAAAAATTAGAATGATCGAACGATAACCATGGTCGGGCGGCTGCGGATACCTTGGTCGGGTGACCAAGAGTCCAGCCCCATCCGCAACGACGGATACGAGGAATATAAAGTCGTCCGCAACGGGGAAAGAAGAACACCCTACAGGGCCCCGATACATACGGGTCGGTGGTATATGAAATCTTCGGAATTCCCACTGATCCGCAACGGCGGCGATGGCAGTGTTCATCCCCCTTCGATGCGGCATAAAACAACGCCCGCAATATAGAAGAAACATCAACTCCCCACAACAATCGGTGCAAAACGACAACCCAGACTTGAAAATCATCCGCAACGGCGGGGCGGTCAAAACAATAGGGATTTGAAAATCGCCCGCAACGGTGGCTCAAAAAGAAAATCAAGATATGAGAAACACCCGCAACGGCGGGACAGTCAACTGAAATTCCTCCCGATACAAGAAAACTTTGAAGGATTTTACAAATCAAGAAAAAGGAGCTCAAGATGGGATCACTGAGATCATTTAAATGAGAAAAAACCCTACGATCGATAGCAACCAAAATTCCTGAAAGACGCTTCAAAATCCATAGGCCAAAATCAATAGGCTAAAATCAAGAAGAAAACTGATTAATTCAAAGTACAGGGGGGGCCAAAAAATTTTAGAATTTTGGGAAATTGTTGCAGATGCAACACATACATAAGAATTTGGGGTAGCAACACTATTCATATGCTTCCCAAAATAGTCCCTGACATGTTGGTTCTAGAAGAAGTGGCTTTCCAAACTATCAATGATGGGGTTTACAGGAAGCTGATTGGCCCTAAGAAAAAGCTTGGCACAAATTCCCTTTGCACCTAGGATCGTTGGTTATTCCAGCTTCAACCTAGGCTTCAGTATTAGGTGAAAAAATATAGTCTTTGAAGCTTGGTTTTTCCACCAAGAGAAAACATGATCCCAAGGGATTCCTCGATGCCCACTTTACGCAGTATCATATCAAAATTAATTATGTGCATGCGGAAATTCTTGACGATTCTATTTATCGGGGTGTTAGTACATTTTCTGAAGTGTTGGGGAGAGCCAAAAGCAAGGATGAGGAATCCCACATCTTGTAGCATCAAAAGGAACTGAAAGAGAGGATTCAATGTTACAAGGCACTACAGATTGACGTCTTGGAGAAAGTAAGAAAGGACAGAGAACAAAAAGAAGTTGAAGCAACAAAGAATTCATTAGTGGCAATTTTCGCGGATGGAGACAAGGGAAACGGTCTAATGGAAGACCTGTCAGAGGTACCAGTTAGGGAGCAGGTCAAAGCCTTAATAATTACATCAACACAGTCAAAAGAGAAGCTGGAAATAATTACCTCTGTGCTGAATACTCAGGCAGTTTCAGCTCCTATGACTATTACTCATATCCTGATGATTGCTACAGTCAGTAAGCCAAGTGATACTGAAGAAATAGTTGAAAAAAAAACATTCAAAAGATTGAAGGTGAAATCTTCTTCCTCCACGGGTCCTATTATCGATTTGGTTGATTCATATTTTAAAGAAGAGGTGATATCCTCTGCACCTGTCACTGAACATGTGGATCAATATTTGCAATCATTAACAGATTTGTTCGATGGTGATGGTAAGAAAGATTCTATACCTGTTTCTATAGTTTCACAATCTTCATCTGTGTCTATGTGTTCGTATGCAGCGTTGCTCCTTTCATCCATCCATACTTTATCTATGTTGCCTGCAGGAGGACGTGTATCACCTACACTATCTGAATTGTATTAGGATATGATATCTACTCCTGAATATGTCACATCTGATATTGTGCAAATCCCCATTTCACTACCTGTTATTTCATAAGCACCAATTTTCAATATTCCCTTATAGCTACCGTCAGTTACTCTGTCAAGATTGTCTCGTAGTGAAAATATTTTGGGGTCTTTTTCACCACTTTCATCTGTCAATCTCCAGTTTCCATTTTCTGAATCTTCAACCCCACTCTCATCTTCAATTGTTCAAATAGATTATGTTCAAAACATTTCAGAAGCACCAATTCTGAAGATTCCCCTAGAGGTATCAGCAGTTACTCCATCAACATTATCTGGTAATGAAAAGTTGTTGGTGTCTTCATCACCACTTTCAGCTCTCAATCTCCATTTGTCATCTTTGGAATCTTCAACCGGACTGCTTTCTTCTATTCCTGAAATATTCCCTGTTCAAAGAAATTTGCAAGCACCAATTTTCAAGATTCCTGTAGATGTACCCTTAGTTACTTTGTCAACATCATCTAGTACTAAAGAGGATTTATTGTCTTCATCACCACTTGCAGCTATCAATCTGCATTTGTCATCTTTTGAATCTTCAATGCTACTCTTGTCTTCCATCTCTGAAATAAGCCATGTTCAAAACATATGTCCTTTGAGTACTCACATTACCATGGCAATGCCCTCTCCTATCATTACTCAAACATCCTCTTTAGTTTCCACAGTGATTAGCACATTTGGATCCATTGATCCAAGAGATGAATTTGATGAAGAGATTGTTGTCTCTCTTGGAGAATATTATTATAGCAAACCTGATAAATCAATGTTCAGAAAGGGAAAAAAGAGGGGTAGGGATCAAACTAGGATGGAAGTATCTGTTTCTGAGGAAATAATTTGGACTCAGCAATCCAGTGACCCATAGGTAGATGCAGTAGATACAGCTATTGCTTTGGGTGCATTCACAGGTGCCAATATCCATGTTGTTAGCAATTTAAACAGGGAGTTTGACAAGAGGAAAGAGGAGATAACCCAGTTGAAGGAAGAACTTGAGAAGAGTAAAAGGGAACATGAGGTTCATGCTACTAATCTTATGAAGACATCTGAGGATAAGTACAATGAACTATAGGTCAAAAGTTTCTTTCTTCAGGTTGAGCTGCAAAATGAGAAAATCTCAAATGTTGCCTTTAGACACAGGATAGATTCACTTGAAAAGCAATGTGAAGATGCAACTGCAAGTGCAACTTCCTCTTTGTTCTCTAGGTTTTCACAAGAAGAATTTAAGCAGTTAGCTATCAAGAGAAATGAGGACCATTATGAGTTAATAACTGAGTTGTTTCACAGTTTAAATGATATTTATGAAACGTATATTGCTTTTGGTCAGATGGTCGTTGTACATGAAGATCATGTGGAAAAGAGGGAGAAAGATTCAAAGGCTTTGGATGAGATTGTATACTGGCAAAGGTATAGGAAGGACAAACCAGAAAACATTATCATCCTCAACAGCTTTCAGGTAAAGAAATTCAGAGCAGTACTTCGTGCTTGTCTTTATCTTAATGACATGGTCAATGAGACTATGAAAAAGGCACAAGCTATGTATGCAAGGAGATGGTATGCTATTGACAGTATCATGGAGGGTTTGTTTTTTCCCACAGTAAATCTTATTGAAAACGCCTATCCTCCAAAATTGATGATTGAGCAGGTTGAACGACGGAGAGATGAAGCAAGTGAGAAAATCCAAGGGCTCAATCATATAACGATTGAGGATGTCGATCACTTAATTAGACAATCGTTGGCTATTGAGGGCAAGGTCCACATTTACATCTGCATCTGGCATAAGTTAGCTAAAAACGAAATGGAGAATTATAGATGTGATGTTCAACTTGGTTTTGAATCAGCTAACTATCCCAACATTGAGGAATTGCTAGGGATTTGGAGCAGATGTCAGGATTTCCTTGGATATTAGTTTTATTTAGATTTGTCAATCAGAATTTGATGGAAATCTACTTTTTGTAATAATTATTTAAAGGGTGGGTTTCACATGTAATAGCGACTTTTGGGAAGGAAAAAGTATGGACAAGAGTTTGGAAATACCTCTGTTTAATTGAGGTTTTGTAATTTTGTGCAAATCTATTTAATACAGTAATGATATTTTTTCATGTCTCTTTTTGTTTATTTGATTAAGTTTCCTTAATGAATAATGAGTTTTCTTGTTTCAGATGATTCAATATTACTGTTAGTATTTTTTGATCGAGTAGTACATTTATTTAGAGCCTTGTTAGTGACTCATGTACTGACAAGATTTTAATAGAGATTATTTTAATAAAATATGTATCTATTTCTGCAAATGATTACACAATAAACTTGATAATACATATGTTAATTTGTTAATTTATGAAAATCCATCCGAGTCTTTTATTCAATTTAATTTTTAATTCTATATGTTTTAAATGGCATGTTCTCATGGGCTTTTGTCCTTGGATTTCAAATGTGTATGGATGGAAGATGGAAGGTCATAATCATCGGTGACATAGACTATCTTTAAAATATCATTACAATTATCAGTAAAACTATTGTAATAAAACCATTTCATTTTTTTTAATTATTCTAAATAATGTGATTGATTTATTTTTTGAAGTTTATGAAATTCCCACATGCTCATGTATAAAATCATTATAATTTTTTCGAACTATTCTAAATAATGAGATTGATTTTTTTTAAGAGTTTATGAAATTTCTACATATTTTAATCTAATTTTATTATTATTCAAGTTTAGTTTTTATTTAATTACTTTTAATTAATATATATACCTCATCATGAAATAATATAAAGTATACTTAGAATAGTAGTTTTCTAAGTTCACAAGTAGCATAGATTCATGTTAATCGATCTCACCTTGCTTAGAATCCATTGCGAATTAAAAAGAGATATACAAACTGAACTGCAAGCCTCTTGATCTAGTGAACATGGATTTGGGTGCATTTTATTTTTTTGGTTGCTCTTTTGATTTGATAATAGACATGGGACATTAAATTTTCATGTTATACATGTTACTTGGATATTTTAAAGCAATTGACAGGGGTAAATTGGTGCAATTATTTAAATAGAATGGCCTCTAGCATGACTATGTGAGGTCTTGTTGTAAGTACAACAGATCCCATGTCATTATGACACAGAAGCCCAAATTTTGAATGCAGAATGATGATTTTTTGTTTGGATTGTTTTAACATCCTGCAACCCGCAAATCCTCAACTTGCAGACTGCAAGAAACATTTCATTTGATATTTCATTTTTCAAACCCGCATCCCGCATCCCGTAAATGTGGGTGCGGGAGAGTTTTTATGTGTTAATTTTAATTGTAAATCAAAACTATCATATTTATAATTCGCAAAAAATAATAGAGACCGTCAGATGAGGGTAAAAAGAAAAAGAACAGTCAGTATCAGCTTTGCAGGATGCGAGATCAAAAAAAAATTTGAAATTTTATTAATTGTTCCACAACCCGCATTCCTCAACTTGCGGGTTGCGGGATGCGGGAACGAAAAATAGCACAAAGTTTATGCAATTAGCTTTGCATCGTGCATTCCGCATTTTGCAGGATGCGGGTTGTGGGAAAACACAAACAAAACGAAAATAATAGGAAGTCCGCAACCCGCATCTCTCACATTGTGGGATGCGGGATGCGGAGCTAATTGAATAAATTTTGTGCTATTTTGCGTTCCCACATCCTGCAACCCGCAAGTTGCAGAATGCAGGTTGCGGAACAATCAACACACTTGCAAATTTTGTTTTGATATCGGATCCCGCAAAGCTAATCCCGACTGTTTATTTTCTTTTTACCCTCATCTGACGGTCTCTATTATTTCTCTGCAATTATAAATATGATAGTTTTGATTTACGATTTTTCACTATTTTTACTACTGTAATTCGCTCTGCTGTGCGATTGTTACCTCCATATTTTACCTGGCGACTCCAATAGTGATTACTGTAGTTTCAGGTTGGTTACCAAGTTGTTGTCTCGCATTTTGAATTGATTACTGTGCTTACTGTATAATTCAGTTTTTAACATTTGGTATAAATATTCAAAAAACGACACATGGCGACATCCAAAACCCCTAGAATCACCAGGAGTAAAAACCTCCAGAAGGATATGTTAACCAAAGACCTGAACTTCGGTGTTTTTTATGATACTAGCAGTCGTGTTAGTGAAACTTATCATTTAGACTAGGCTAACGTTTACTCAAATTTCGATAACAATGACCTCTCAGATTTCCAAAGTGACCAAATGGTTTATGAGAGAATTAGAGATTCTGGCTTGCATATGATCGCTACTAGACCACCTATCCTACCTTATAACGATGCTATGCGATGGATTATTGACCACGCCAATGTGAAAGACCGTTCTTTCAATACTAGTACCGGGTCTCAGCTAGCCAATTTTCGCTCAGAAACTTTTGTTAGGATTTATGCTCTTAAACCTTATACCCAGCTTCTAGTTGTAGATTTTGTTAACATTACCAAATACAAATTTAATTTCGACCAAATGCTTAAATCCTGGATGACTGAACCCCATAAATTTTGAAAGAGCAAAGACCAATTATACCCTGTCGAGTGGTTCAAAGAACCTTATTCCATGTAAGACGTGATGTTGTGCAGGCTTTATGGCCTTCCCAACTGTTCATTCTTCAAACAGGAATGGGCTCCGATCGCTCACCACATTATTACCACAAGTGAAGCTTTCCCTTGGGCCTCAATTTTGTCACTGGAACTTAAAAACTCTATTCAAGAGTTCCAAAAAGCGACTGCTAAGAAAAATCCCAACTTTTATCTCACTGCCTTCATTGTGGACGTTTTCTGTGTTGATTTCTATTACCCTAATTTGGGATGGAGTTGGGAATTGTCGGCCCTGCCTATACATATTTATCATTCCAATATTTGGGATGACAACTATGTGGTTAGGTTTTATAATATATGTGAAAATTTCGTTGGTCGAGTATATTTTTTGATCTTCAACAAAGAAGCCCCTGCCTTCTCACCAGAAGCAAAAGCTCTCATAACCACAATGGGAGACTGGTATGTGGGTGAATATTTCACCTACATCAGATTTTATGGCAGTAACACAGCTGACATGTTGCCTAAATTCATCCCAGACAGGTTGGTCTTAGAAGAGATCTCATTTCAGACAGTTACTGAAGGAATCTATAAGAAATGTGTTGCACTAAATAGAAAAGTTTGGCCCAGGTTTCCTATTACACTTAGATCCTTGAGCGTTCCCTATTCTACTTGGGCATAGGAGCTGAGTGACCATATCATGTCACTTAAACTTGGTTTTGCATGCAAAAGACAACATGATCCTAAAGGAATTATTGATTTACACCTAAAGCAAAATCATTTTAAAGCTGGTTATGTTAATGAGGAAACTCCTGATGATTTTATTTATCAGGGAGTGGATACATTTTCTAAAGTTTTAGCAAGGATGAAAATCAAAGAAGAGAAAATTCATATTCTACAATACCAAAAAGAGATTAGGGATAGGGTAAAAAATTTTAGGTCTATGGAATTGGACATATTGAAAAGGTTGACAAAAGACAAAGAAGAAAAGGAAGCTCAAGCTGCGGCAAAAGAGGCTTTGTCATCTAAAACTGCATCTGTAGAAACTAGCTTGGGCTTGGATAAATGGAAAGCCCCCATGACAGAAAATCCCCAGACATCTGTGGAACAGCAAGTTAAAGACTATTTGCAAACTTTAGAGCAGATAAAACAGACACTGAACAGGTTGACTTCAGCACTAGATAAGCAAGAAGTTGCAACATCTCAAGTAGCTGAAATTGTCTAGGTAGCTACTGTGGTTGGAAAGACTCAACCTGAAAAGACTCATGTTGAGGAAAAACCTGTTAAAAAGATAAAGATATCTATTCATGTTCCTATTATTGACCTAACTCATTTAGAGGAATAGTAGGGAAGAGGTTCTCATATGCATGTTACTGTTGATACAGGTAATGATTTCCAAAATATCACCAATGGTAGAAATGGTAATCTTTCATCCTCTCTTCCTCCATCTCAACCTTCAAGTCACTATGATCTGTCTTCTTGTTCAACACTTCTTTCATCTATAATAGCATTATCCTCATTATTTGATGGTTCTTATGTAACACCTTTCATGAATCAGCTTTATAAGGATGCTATGTGTCTACCTGAATCTATGATACCTATTTCTATAGATATACCAATTCCTACTTCTAACGTATCTACAGTTGTCAAGAATCCATTGCATATCCCTTCAATTAGTTTAGTGTCTTTATCTGAAGCTGAGGAAACTTCAGCAGTCTCATCATCACCATCCAAGATCTCTATTGTATAAGTTTCATCAGTTGAGACTACAATTCCTAATATCCCCTCAGCTCCTGAAACTATTCCTGATTAGAATATGAACCTTTCTCCATGTACTTCCCCTATTACTATGGCTATCCCTTCCATCACCACAAATCAAACTACTTCTGTGATATCCACTGGCATCAGTATACCCCCCATTAATGAGGTAAGGGAAGAATTCAATGAAGATTTTGTGGTATCTCTAGGAGAATATCACCACAACAAAACTGATAGATCAGTGGTGAGGAAAGGTAGGAAAAGGAGCCGGGATGAGGTTGATATGGATATGTCTGATGTAAGTCAGGTGGTGTGGACTCAACAATCAAGTGATCCACAGGCATATGCCACTGATGTTGCATCTGTCTTAGGGGATTTTATAGGAGCCAACTGTGATGCTGTGAACAATTTGAATAGAGAGTTTGATAAGAAGAAAGCAGAAATTAGTAGACTGAAAGAGGAACTAGTGCAGCTTAAAAGGCAACATGAGAAAAGGTGTGATCAACTTCAAGAGATGAATGTTTCCTTCAGTGGAGAACTGCAAAGGGAAAGGACTGTTAATGTCACTTTGGCTCAGAAGGCTGAATTGTTGGTAAAAGAGATTGAAGGTGCAACTGCAAGTGCAGCTTCATCCTCATTTTCTAAATTTTCAAAAGAATAATTCAAAGAACTTTCTATCAGAATCAACAGGGAACACTATTTCTTGGTCTGTGATTTATTCAAAACTTTAGACAATATCTTTGAAACTCACACAGTGTTTGATAAAATGTCTGTTGTTCTAGAAGACTTGGTGGAGAAGAGAAAACAGGCTTCTAAGGCCTATGATGAAGTGGTTGACTGGCAAAGATATATGAAAGATAATCCTGAGAATATTACTTTTATTACTAAGTTTCAGTTAAAGAAAGTTAGAGCTATTCTGAGAACCTGGGAAGGCCTAGAAGAAATAGTAGGTGAATCTATTAAAAGAGCACAAGCTATTTGTTGCAGGAGTATGCAGTTGATAATATCATGAATGACTTGTGTTTTCCTACCATGGTCCTTATTGAAAAATCTTGTCTGCCCGGGTTGGTGATCGAGCAAGTTGAGCTACGCAAGGATGAAGAAGAGGAGAAAATCAAGGGACTTTCTTGCATCAGTATACATGATCTAGAGTGGTTGATCAAGAAGCCATTCGTAGTGGAAGGGCAGATTCATATCTTCATCCGATTATGGCATAAATTGGTAAAGAATGAGCTTGAAGATCATAGGTGAAATGCTCAAGTTGGCATTGAATCTTCCAATTACCCTGATATTGAGGAGCTGCTACGAATTTGGAAGATTTGGAGAGATTTCTTAGGATATGAGCTTTGTTAGTTTTCATCCCCTTTGAGGGGAAATTCCTTTGATTGTAATAATTATTTAAGTCATCATCTCTAATGTATGATGCCTTTAGAAATTTTGGAGAGGGGATACTGATGCAAGGGATCGAACAATACTTCTGTCTTTGTAAAGGTTTTGTGTAATTTATTGCATAAATTTCTGGAAAAAAATAGTGTTACAGTTCCATATCTCTTGTACTTATCTATTAAATTTCTTTGACAGATGTTGGTCTCTCTGTTCCAAATGATAAGATAATACTATGATTCATTTGCAATCAATTAATGTGTTTGTTTAAATTTGATTTATCTATGTTACTTCTAAATGCATTGATAAAGTCTCATGAAATGTATTTTATGAACTTTCTTTATCTATTTCTGTGAACTTTTTTTATAAATTGTCTTTATCTATTTCATTAATTAACTAAGATTCAGTAATTAATTTATTTACAAACCAGAAATAAATAAATAATAAAAAATGTAATGAAGTATATATGTATATTGTTGAATTCACTATCAGGTCAAAAAAATAGTATATATTTTACATAAACAAGTGACCAAATAAAAACAGTGCATCTATACAGCAGACAATGAGGAGATTCAAGCAGAAAGTGGTTTTAAATACTTTGAAGCAAGTAAGCTTTCCTATTGTTTTCTACGTTCAACATATCGATTTCCTTGCATTCAAGAGTATTTGGAAAAAGAGAAAGGTGGAGAAATGTGTAGGCCTGAAATAGATGTAACTCTTGATATTGCAGTGAATGTAAGTCCTTTCCTGTCAATGTTTCCAATATCTATTGTTACATTTTTTAGGGTCATACCTTGGGCTTTATGAATTGTTAAACCCCATGCCATTCGAAGTGGTATTTGTCTACGGGATCCTCTTGTTATTGGAGATATTGGAACATAAGTAGGATTAGAAGAATCCCATAAGGGTCCTTTGTAATTCACAAATTTGACAACAACAAATGATGGCAAGGTAGGAGGTATCTCATTTGACTTGTAGACAATACGAATGAATTTCCCAAGTGAGCCGTTAACAAGTCCTGCTTGAACCCATAAATTAGCAGTTAACATGACTTGTTGACCAACAGCAAGAAGGGCCTTTAATGGCAGTTGTTCATCATCAATGGATTGATGGGAATTTTGGTTCCGTTGTTCTGCAAAGCAATGTGCAATTGGCATATTAAGCTGTTTCAGCATGTGTTTATTGTGCAGTGCAACAGAGCTATTTGTGGGATACAAATGGATAGATTTTTCAAATGAAGAATTTTCAACAAATGAAAGGCAAGAGGTTGTTCTTGTCATTAGCAGTGCCCAATCTTCAACAATTGGTGTTGCATTTCGAAGGTTTAGCAAGAGTTGCCGAAAGGCAGTTTGAGAAGCACTATTTCCAGCTTGTCGAAAAAAAATTTCAAGCATGATAAAAGTATCAAATGTACACCAAAGAGTAGTTCCAACAGATGAGCCTGCATACATGGGGATGTCTTTTAAAGGAGGTAATTGTCCAAAGTCACCAAGAAGAATTATGGAACAACCACCAAATGGTATTGTAAATTGCAAGGGGGAAGCTTGACATAAGCGTGTATCAATTTGAGTCAACATTTTTGGACCAATAAAGCTCATTTCATCTATGAGAATATAGCGAATATGGAAAAGTTCTTCTTGAAGTTTTGAAAGGGATTGGCCTTCAAGAGGGTGCATTTCACCAATGGGTATTCGAAGAGCAGAATGTATTGTAGATGCATGTATGTTAAAAGTAGCAACACCAGTTGGAGCAAGGAGAAGAAGTGGGAAGGAATTCTGTTCAGATGCAGTTTGAAGTTTAAATTTGAGGTAAGATATGAGGTAATATTTTCTGGTTCCTGCAGTACCTTGAATAACCAGTTTAGCAGTTCAACAAATGTACTGCTACTGAAATGGGACATGAAAAGATCAAAGGCTATGCGTTGTGTGGGAGACAAGGAATGAGGAGAATTAGAGAAGTACAGGATATCTTCATGTAGTTGAATGGACAAGTGATTCACCTCAATGAATGATGTTGTTGTCTCATGCAATTCGGTGCATATATTGTTATGTGACCAATTGTGATTTTTGTCAAATTCACGATGGCCAAGCATTTCAAGGTCATTAAATTTGATGTTATTTCCTGTTCTCATTTGAGATAGAAGTTCCCATTCATCCATAGTATGGGACAATGGAAACGTAATAGCATCAGAGTTTGAACCATCGGATAGAGGTGTAGAGGGTTCTTCTTCTATATGTTCAATATTCCACACAACATATGTGCCTTTAATTTGATGCCAATGAGAAATAATTTCAATAGTTGTGGTTCCAATATCTGTTGGGGCGTGTACCCTAAAGATTACTAGTTGTGGTAACTTCACGGCTGTTGGTAAGCGGAGTTATGGGTCAAGATAGTCTTAGGGGTATCAGGGTAAGTCAAAACCCTCTTTTTTGTAATAAACCCGTGGTTTAAATCCAGGGTTTAAGGTTTTTGGGCCCCCATGGTTTAAGACCATGGTTTTGTAAAAATGCGCAGTATAAATAAGCGCTTATGTAAAGAAGATAGGTTAGGTTTTATGATGTAAGGAAGATTAACGCAAGGTTAAGGTTGATTTTGTAAAGAAGGTTAAGTCCCAGCTGTGTGCGTGGACGACCTCTGCAGCTGTGTGCGCAGAGGGTTTTTGTAAGAAGGATTAAGGAAAGATCTGTTGCTGTGTGCGCAGCTTTAAGGACTGAAGAAATCTGCAGCTGAGTGCGCAGATCAAACTGCGGTTTTGTAGCAAGTTGAATAAAACGCAGTTTGGTAGACGTAGCCCCTACACTGGGGGTGAACCACGTTATATTCGGTGTTGTAGTTTCTTGTGTTGTTTTCTGTTTCTGTTATCTTTTATGCATTAATAAGAATACATTTGATAATATAGATCACTGCTAAATAATAAGCTTCGCTGTGAATTCCCTGTAGTGGGTTAAGCAAGTCACGATTATCTATCTATCTGCGAACTTACATGAGAATAAATGGTAAAACTTTGTGATTACTGATAGATAAGGTTATTCAAGGCTAAGGTACAGTAATTCCCCTCTTTGCTTACAGAAACCTGATTCTGCGACACCGCATAGCTGTTTCGGGTGAGACTGCAACCTGCGCGCAGGTTGTTGCCGAAAGGGCCAACACTGTGGGTCTTTTGTTGGTGCGACACAAAATATTAAACCCGGGTCTGCCCTATTGCCCAACAAATTGGTTCCGTTGCCGGGACTTGAACCCGGGTCTCTCGGGTGAGAGCCGAGTATCCTAACCAACTAGAAGAAGTTCACTCCAACAAAACGGTTTAAAGATGAAGAATCAGAGGAAGGAACGGAAGTGGAATGTGGATAGACTTTGACAATTTTGTCACAAAATTTTTGTTTCCATGGATTTTTTTTCCTATTCGGAGAGAAAGACCAACAATGAGCAGCTTCAAGCAGAGTTAGATGCTCAAGAGAAATGGGTATTTGCATGTAAGAAAAAATGAAGGGGGGCATTGTAGGGTTGTTATTAGTGTCATTAGAAACACGGTGGAACACAGTTTGGCTCACGTTTAGGGAAAAGAAGTGACGGCTACAAAGAACAAGAGGAATTTTTTGTAGCATGTGACACATCTGTTGTGCACTAATGTCTCTTTCTGCAACTGTTTGTCCAAGAAATTGTTTGATTGGCTGAAGAATGAGGATTTCACTTGGTGCAGCATGTGCAAGTCGAGATAGAATGGCATGATAGGTTTCTAATTTTGGCTCTGCTTTTGATGCATACTTTGAAATGTATTTGAGTACAACATGTTTACAAAGAATAGGTTGGAAATCAACATTAGCCCTCCATATTGGAAGCATGGTAGGATTGTGAATATTTAGAAGAGGATCATTTCTTGCAGGATAATAGGTTTTCTGTCCATTTTGATCAATGAATAACGAATAATTAGCTTGTAGCTCATATGGAAAACCATAGCGACATTGAAGAGATGTTCCTTTCTTGTGAAGGAAAGTTGACTCTGAACATTTGGTGTGCCTTTGAACAAAATTGACAAGTTCTTCATAGTCCACTAAGTAGTTTGATGCAAATATCGATGGTGATGCAAGATTGCATGGATCATTTGTAGTAGAATGGTGAGACTTAGATGTGGACAACTAGGAATTACGAGGATTCCAAGCCGTCACATGTGTGTCAAAAAAAAAATTGTAGCTTCAACTACAACATCGTATTCCCAATCTAACGTGTCCATATTGGGTGCATTTGCCAACCAAATAAAACCATGAATGTGAGTGGATCCTCTATGTTTCCATTCATATCTAGATGGGAGGAAAAATTATATATTATAAATAAATTGTATAAAGATAAAAATAGATAGAGAGAAATAGAAAGGATTAGATGGTATAATACCTGCACCAATAATCGGTTATATGAAAACCTTTTTGAAGCACCTCTTCAAGAAATGTTTTGAATCTATTATGCATGTATTGTGATATAATATGTGGATTTGATATGATGTTGTGAACTTTCCATTAACAAAATTGACCTGAATCATTAGGAGCTTTACTAGGCATTAGAGCATGCAAATCTAGCCATTTTGTGTCAGTTGCAATAAGGGTGAAGAAGAATGTTGGTGTACCTTGTTGATTGATCATATTTGTTAGTTCAGCTCTACTTTTGTTCCAATATGATCATGTTCCACATAATGAAGATCCAAATCTTGCGACTTGCTCACTAATTTTATCATTTGGCATGTCTTGTAATTGGTTGACAAGTTCATGTACTGTTAGAGGTAGTGTATCTTCCAGATTTTTTTTGACAAAAACAAAGGTTGTACTATTACTTTGATGATGCATAATTAGATTGTATATGTAGTATCGGAAGCGAGGATGTTGAGCAAATATGTTGTTTTGATAGTGAATAAGGTGGAGTGCATATTCGTGCATATCAACTTGATGAATGCGTGGTTGTAATAACATTGTTGTACCTGTGGGAAACAAAGTTGGAAAAGCCATGGAAGAAGGCCTTTTGTGTTATACTCATTGATAGGGGACATTTCTATAGGGGGCTAATCTATGGAAAGTGGTAGTGGGATATTTGGTATGTGTAACAACTGTCTAATTTCTTCAACTTCAGTTCTAGCATTGCTTTGTGTTGAAATAAATGATGAGGATTGCAATTCATAGGGTTCAAATGAATTTGGTGGTTGATCTGTACAGGATAAGCTTTGCGGATGAGATGAAGTAGCATTGCTATTAAGATGTGGAATCAAAGGTGAAATGTCTGCTGAAACAAGTGGAAAAGAATCTAATGCAACTAGGTTGATTTGTACATCCTTGTAGTATGGTCTGTTTGCCATTTTGAATTGAAGGGAAACAAGAAAATTTGTTCGACTAATAAATAGTTCATATGGTTTGTTTGTAGAATTGCATTTACGAACAACGAGAATGTCAAGTTCTGATACTAAATGTAGTAGGTATGTCACAATGTTGGAAATGTCTTGGGGGAAGCAAATAGTATGACCAGAGTATCTATATTAACCACCATGAGCATGAGTGACTTGCAATATGGGATTAGCACAACTAATGAGAATCTCTTCAACCTGTGTAAGTACTACAAGGATAGGTGGTTTCTTCCCCGGATCCATATTGTTATCCAATGAAAAGTGATGCCCTTTTCGTTCTAGAATACAATGTGAACAAGTGTATGCCTCATGGAACATTTTTCTTACAATACTAGGGTAACATTCTTTGCAAATCGAGCAGACATGCATATCAGCTAGTTGGTCCATTTTTTTACGAAATCGTTGATGTGCATCATTGAGCTAGTTGTTCAATGGATTTGCTACAGGAGATGGAAGTGAAGCTGAGTCGACAGGTTCAACAAGAGAATTTGAAGAAGACATATTGACACACATACGAGCAGTCCTATAAAGATGATGTTGTTTCTTGTTGTTTTTATCTCTGTCTTGTGCATATAAAACTCTTCTTCGTGCATTGGCTTGTTCCTTGTCATGAGTTGGCATAATTCCTACAAGATAATTGTAACCTTGTTAAACACCTAGAAACACATTTTGTACATGTATTAACTGGAAACTATGTGGATATAAAGCAGAAGAAAAAAAATAAACGTAATTTCATTACATAGGGGGGAGTAAGAATGTAGCTTAAAATAATATAACTGGAGTAAATTTTGTTTTTCAAGTTGTAATTTGATAATTGTAAGAAAACATAATTTTAGAAGAACAAAGTGTAGTGTGTGAAAGTATATATGAAAAAATAAGTTACTCTAATTATTGTTATGTACAGGGTTATCAAAATTTGTTCCTAGAAACAAGATAACAAAGTTGTGCATCTTATAAAAGACATGATAGCAAAATAGTATTGTATTTAAAAACTACCATATAGGTTTTTTCACCAACTTGCATAAGAAATGGTGGGTGATAGCCTATACATTGGAAGTATGAAACTGCAAGAAAGTGGTACTAAAACAGAGTAAAAAAAATACCCTTCTATGTTGAACAATGAAACAAGGAGTTAAAATTGAGAATTGAAAGCATTCATTATAAACAATGAAGAATGGTTAAGTACCAACTTGAAAAAACACATATATTTATGTGTCCATCTGAAATTGTCGTTTATGTGTTTTCAACCATGACAATTACAAATTTTAGGCGTGCAACTCCACATAAGGTCTTTGTTTTAACTGACAGAGTAAGAAGTAATTTTTTATTGCATATCCTCTGCACTATTTCATCAAGTGATGTTGTTTCAGTTGAGAGAAGACACAGATATTTTGCAGATATTTCCATGAGTTGTTTGCAGCATCATCAAATGCTATCTCACCATGAATGGATCCAGTAACATCTTCCAAGTCAACCTTTAGTATATATCAGTAGTCACATTCAAGAAACTCTCCATCACATTTAGCAAAATGCCAGATGTCTCCAACTTTCTGAGCAATCTTTTTCATGCATTGTATTCCGTCAACAAAAAGAGGGCATGCAAGGAAATAAAAGTCATGCATGTTAACATTTGTGATGGTTTCTTCAAGAGAGTACCAAACAACTTTTTCAGATGATTGAAGAGTTTGGAGGTCCTTGATGGTAGTGACTTTACGAGAACCAGAGTGAGAGGCATTGAACTTTCAGCTTAGCAATGGTGATGTTGAACGAAATCCATTTTCATGAAACCAGTTTTGGAGAATTGAAGTTTGTTCAATATCTGGGTTTATAAAAACAGTATTGTTGGAAATAGTTCCAATAGTTTTTCCATTAAATTCTATAACACGGCCACCTTTGATTGCTACATCTGGAGGCGTAGGTAAACCACAGAGGTTGGCAAGTTCGGCTCCTTCAATTTGGCAATGGTCACCCCAAAGTGTTATGTCAATATTATTTCCTGACATGTCACGAAGTCCAATAGTGTGCCTAACAGTCTCAACGCCATCTTGTTTTCATATTGTGGATGATGGAGAAACTGAAACTACAAGGCCAACAAGGTCCACCATGGAATTGACAGGTATAGTTTGTATCTCATGAATAGTTTTAAAGTTAAAGCAAAAAAAGGGTATTAAGGGGTATTCATTTAAGCATGGTTGGATGGTTGAGGAGGAACCTAGGAAAATCTCATTATGGCTTTTCAAATGGTTGAAAAATGGATTGGATGCTTTCACTGTGCCATTTGATACTATGTACACTATTCCTATATGTATTTGTTCATACAAAGAGAGTGCTAATTCATTGAATGTAGATATATGTATTTCATCATGTGAAGCATTAACATTGTCAAATCCAAATATTTTTCCAGGCCCTCGTTGGTTTCCATATCCGTGTAGCTTTGTCTTGGCAATAAATTGACCTTGAATGTTCCATACTTTGCTAGAACATGTCAGTGATGTGAATGGAATAGTTGATGCAGCCAAGGTAGGGTTATCATCTACTGAGCTAGGATTCACGGAAACAGAGGAACAACTCTATGAGGGAGAAGGTACATGTAAGTGGTAAGGTGTAGGATCTCCAATAATCACTGCATCCACTATGACAACCTCAAGTGCAAGCAATGCTATAGTCCTATGAGAAGAAGTATTTTAGAGTTGAATAGGATAAAAAAACATTGGATGCATGAACAGGGTGAAAATGCTTAAGTGGACAAAGACAAATGGAAATTAAACATACGTTACACTATGTACAATGTTCAATGTACACTTGGTAAGTTTGATTATAGATCCTTCTTTGAGTTGCCCAGTTTCTACAAGATTACTATATATAGTTGGAAGTAATATCTCATGCTTGTGAATCTCGTCTAAGATAGAAATTCGGAATCGAATAGATGATGAGTTCAGTGAGTTCACTTGGTTTAATGAGGAGACTTGTACTAGCGGGAAAATGTTGACAACACCATGTAGCAAGAGTGATATAGAATCTTCAGTTAGCATACTCTACATATTGTGACCCAATTCTTTTCCTGTGAAATGAAAAAGGGCAAGAACAATTACTCTAGAGATTGATTCTATGGTAGTTGTTCAAAATTTGCAATAAACATTAATATATTAATTTTTGTCGTATTTCAATTTTTCACTATAAATATTGTAATTCTTAAATGATTTTGAAACTAACAGGAGCATTATCAGCAGTGATTTTTTTTCAAACTTTGTGAGAAAATATGTACTTTCAATGTAAATATTGCAATTCTTAATTGTATTCATTTAGTATTATTAATACAGTATATAGATTAATATATAATCCACTATCCCGCAACCTACACCCCGCAAGTGCGGGGTACGGGAGTACTAAATAATATTCCATTCACCACCCTCATCCTGTATTTTCCCAAGAGGCAACGTGCAATCCCACAAAATGCGGGTTATGGGGTACGAGATTACTTAAAAATATTACATTCACCACCCTCATCCCGCAATTTCCTAGGCAGAAACAGGAAATCCTGCAAAATGCGAGTTGCGGGTTGCGGAAACACAGAAAAAAAAATCCTAAATCAAAGGCGTTTGCCATTTGGAGCTTCATAATTGCCTTATTTAGTTGAACTAAAACAAAGCAAGGATTATGCCATTCTCTTTCAATCAAATCAGCAATAACAACAAAACAAAGCAAGGGTGTTGAAACATCTCGTAATTAGACTAAATGAATATTCAAAAAATTTCAGCAGACTAAAGGAATACTTGCAAATTTAAAGAAACTGTAAACTGCAAAAGAAAATACATTAATAACTAATAATCAAACAAAGCAGCAATAACAACAAAAGAAAGCAGGGGGCAGACTAAAGGAATACCTGCAAATTTAAAGAAACTGCAAACTGTGAAGTCTAAATGAAGCGCACCAAAATAAATATGCGGTTACCTGAAGGTCTGTTTATATGCGCAAAGCAAAGGCAGTGCAACAACAAACGTGACAAATACAGTATTGCAACATGGTTTTCAATATCGCCATAAGCTGAGCAAAGATGAAGATATTGACTCATGTCAGAATCATATGACAAGCTTTCTTGCATTAATTGAGCAACAATGCATTGATGAAACATTAATGCAATGGATAAAGGGACATGGGAAAGCTATATTGATTTCAATGAAGCACCAGTAAAATGGAAGCTCAGCCAAATTGTGAGCATAAAGACAGAAAACTTGTCTAGAATAGTGTCTACTAAATCCAAAAAAAACGGTAAAGAGAAACTCTGCAATATCATCGAGAATGAGTTTCTCGATTCGAGATAAATGAACCATGGGCAAGGACTATAAAATCCTATAAAAAAAAATTCCTGGACCGGTGGTTTAGGACAATAGATGGAAGAGTACAGAATACACACAAACCATCTGTCAATAAAACATAGTAAACACCAACTGCAAATAACAACCCGCAATTGGAAACCAATCCATCAATCCATTCACTTGCAGTAACGACCGTAACACACAGAACAACAATGGTCTATGAGGCAGAAGTTCGCGTATCGATATGGCAAAATATGGGACCCAAATAAAATGCATTAGCTAAACACCAACTCCAAGGAATGACCTGCAACTACCAATCAATCCATCAATCCATTCACTTGCAGGAACGGCCGTAACACAGAGGACACCAGCGGTCTACGGGACAGAAGTTCGTGAATCGAGATTGCAGAATCGGGACCTGACTAAAACGGAGAGGAAAAAAATTCTCATTGATCAGCACAACAGTTGTCCACAATCAATTGGCTAATCCAACATGACACATGTCGAACTGTGAATGGCCAGGGAGATGAGGAATCTTTGAGACTGTGTCTCCATAGGGAAAACGCCTTCGGTGTAATTAGATTAAGATTTATGAGTTGTATTCTCATAGTCTTGATCATGAAGCTAATAATAATCACTCCACTCCATGATGAAGTTATCTCATAGATCTTAAATTAGGTTAAGATCCTCATAATTGTGACAACATGTAACAATGAATTTGTAGATTTAGTTGATATTAGTGTTCAAAATTTCTAAAAAAAACATTTCAATTAGTTCAAGTATGGTTGAAAACTAGAAAAATAAAGTTGATAGATTTAGCAAGCACACCTAAACATGAGTGGTAGTAAGGGGCCTAGTAGCATGACTAAACACATGGTAGTAAGGGGTTTGGTAGCATGACTAAACTCTATAAACCATGCAGTAAGGAACTAAAATTCATACAATGATTGTGAGGTTTATTAAATTAGAAAATCAAGAAACCAATAAAACATAAATGCACTGAAAATCCAGTAGTCAATGTGAATTTAATCCATTAAGAGAAATCATTCTTGATCATAACCTATTAAATCTACAAATGAAGCCACTCTACTAATCACCGTGGAGGAATTAATTAAGTTTTGGCACTTATTGATGTAGAATGGGATTGAGTTCCAATATGTCCATACAGAAAGCTCCTAGGCAAGGTGCAAAAGGGTAAGAATAATTAAATTCAATAGTGCCTTTGACATACTAAAACCCAGATGAAGAAGGCATGTTATGAATCGACATATGAGCGTGCACATAGCACCAAATGCACTATGGAATCCTTTACAATCCCACATTTTCAAGCCAAACAATCTAAGTTCAACTTCTTGTGTGTTCAGATCATAAATGATATAGGGGAATCCTTGGCACTGTAGATAACCTGCACATTTTCTTAATATGGATTTAATTTATGATAATGTAGTGAAATAAATTTTTCCTAAGTGAATTTTGTCAATCTTTAAATATGAAGCATTGTTTTTGGATATTGAATAGTTAGGGCACTTGTAAGGCCAAAATATAAGGAGCACAAGCATAAATGTGAAGTTTGTGAACGACTAAAGGATATTTAGCTCTACTTTGATTTGGTTTGTGTAGTGTGGATAGTTGTCATTTTTTTAGACATATTCATAGATTTGTAAATGTAATAGAGATTCAAGAGCTTGACTAATTTATTTAATAAATACAACATATTTTTGTTGTGGTATTTGTACTTGTATTCAACTGAATTGTATAATTGTGTGGTTATTCTACTTAGTGGTTTATTAGTGTGCCATATTTATGCTTGTTTTCAATTAAAATACAAACTATGGTACCTTTTTGTTTAATATTATAATTGAATTTGTTTAATACAATTGTGGAGAAATTTGATTGCATGTGCCTAATAATAGTACTGCAAGGGACTACTATGTCAGTATATCAAATGATGTTAGAGCAAGTAGAATCCTAATGGATTAGCACAAGTCCGTGGAAAGAGGGGAGTTTGATAGAATTGTTGCAATGAGAAGAGGGGGTATATTGTGAAACATATATTTCAAAGAAATAGTAAAAGTGTAGATGATTGTATTCAAGGTGTGATGCGAACCAGAGTTATCTGAATGAGTGATTAAATAAGACTACTAGTGTTAGGATTTGGTAAATGTTGCAATAGGGGGTAGGAGTCCAATATTCAAGAGTACTAGGTAGAGTTCGTGGATAATGAGGCACTGAAGAAGGAAAATTTGTTTGAAGAAAATAAATTACGATAATGTTGAAGAAGATTATGATGGAGGCCTTCCAATTGACCTAGTAGAGGGGAAGGATCATAGCCAAAGTGATATGGAAGAGTGACGACCATGAACAAAAGGATGTGCAATATCACCGAATGAAAATAGGGATGTTAGATGTTTTTGGAATGAAGATGTAGAAGAACTAATAAAGTAGATTGAATACATCCAACATTATTTTGAATTCCATGAAGTTGAAGAACCCCAAGGAATAAAAAATTCAAGAGAAAGAGAGGTTATGCATCTAAATGGTGGGAGAAGTTGAATATGGAGAGAAAAATGAGGGGAAAATCCAATATCTAGTGTTAGGAGAAGATGGTTTCCAAGTAACAAAGTAAATTTGTAAAAATATGAATATACTTTGAATATATGTAGAAGGATAGAGAAGTTAAAGAAGAATGATAGATGTGTATAGAATTATTTTGTAGAATTTTGTGGATTGGCCATGAGAGTTGGATTTATAGGAGACAATGAGGAAAATATTATACAATTAGTGGATGGATTTATGTCCTCCATCAAAGGAAGATAGATGTAGCTCAAATATGTAATCTTTAAATGGGAAATTTTCTAGGAGAATTGAGAAGGTGTAGATGGAGAGAAATCATACGAGTATATAGCAAGAGAAGGAGGTTTCCTTTTATCGCTAATGTGGTTGCAAAGGATATTGAATGTGAAAGTGGTGTTTATGTTGTTGAGGAAAATGGTAAGGAAAGTGCATGGCATGCATATTGTGGGTAGAAAACTGAAGAAGAGTGCATAGGAAGGATTTGAGACAAAACACTACAAGGAAACTATTGAGGTAAATATGCTTATGCAACAAACTAAAAAAGAAACAACAAAGTTGCAAGGGAGCGATGTTGCAACATTAAGTGATATTGTAGAAGCAAGTAGTATTGTATCATAAGTTGGTATTTCAAAAGGGAGTGTTATTGTAGAAATGGAGCTGAAATTAGATGGTGTCATCATACAAGTAAAATTGGAATAGATGTAGATGGAAATGCTTCATTCCCATAATGTTTTATATGGTGATTTAGTTGTAGTTTAAGTAAAATGTGTAGTGAAGGAATATAAAGTGGAGAAGACCAAATAAAATATGAAGCAATTGCACCAGGGAGAATTGATTCAAAATAATGGAAATGAAGTGGAGAAATAACAAGTTGAAGATAATTGCAACATAGGAGTTGTTGCAATGAAATAAAAGAAAAATGAGGAGATGTTTGAGCATTAATAATTGGTTTAGTTTCTTAAGACAGTGGTAATGTGCAGAGGAGGGAAGAATTTAGAACCATTGAGAGGGATATATTTTAGGTGGTGAGCTCCATTGGTTATTTTTCAATACTTGTTAGAGGAAAACAAGATTCAATAAGTGGTAATAGGGATGATGGAAATTATGATGAAATAAAACCATGTGAAGAAGATGTAAAAGTTGAGAAGAAGTGTGAAGATTTATTTAAAGTTGAAAATTTAAAAGGTGCATATTACAAAGAGGATGATGAAGGATTCATTTAAGAGAATAAGAAAGGATGAGTGGTACAAAGCATGGACAAGAAGGAGAAGAAAATAAATAAAATACAAATAAATTTAATTTTTGGTGTTTTATCAACCACCTTGTGAGAAAGATGCTCACATTTTCCAATCAAATAAGTTTGATGTAGGTGAATCCTTGACACTACGACCATCCTACACATTTTCTTACTTGGGATTTTACACTGAATTTTTTAGCTTCAATTGTCCATCCTTCCATTCTAATACTAAACATATATAGCTCAAGTAACATTTCATATGACCAATTTTAGGATATGGACAGTTGAAGATGAAAATACACATTTTCTTACTTGGGCTTAGTTAGTGTTGTAAAAAAACAATGACTGAGGTAGTTAAAAATCTTATTTGTACTATCATTGTTGTACTTTATATAATTCATGTGGAATTTTGCATATATTTGGACCACTTTAGATGGCACCAATTGTAGAGCCTATGATAATTGTTGATGATTTTCTCCTTCCCTAGGATGTAGTGTTTCTATTGGAAACATGTCTGCGTAATGGAGTGCATTCCCTTATAATAGTTGGAGTACTTTCAAAATGCATAAGAGAGTGTCTTAGTATGATAGGCCACTGAATGTCCATATCAAGTGAGGGAAACACCAACAACATAATCAGAATCATATGTCCCAATATTAAAAGGTTATTTCAGGTTTGATAGGTGAGTACTAGTGTCAAACAAAAACAATGTTTTAGATCCTTAAATGATTTTCATTGTGATAGACAAAATGAACTTGGCTTTTCCCCCACCCTTGGTCACTTGGATTGGGGGTCAATTTATATGAGAGAATTCCAACACAAACCTACAATAGAATTTGTTGAAGCCTAGGAATATGCAGAGCTTTGTGAAAGTTGATTGGGCCCACAAATTGCGAATGGCCTAGATCTTGGTTGGATCCACATGCACACCATGCCCATGCATGATGTATCCTAGATATTTAAATATTGCCATTTCTATTGTGCATTTCTCTAAATTGGCATGTAACTTGAGTTATTGCAAGGTGCTCAAGATTTATTGAAAGTCTTGTAAATTATGTGCCTAAGTTTTAGTAAAAATGGGGATATCATCAATATATATGAGAATAAAATAATTTGTAAATGGCCACAAGATATCATCCATTATCCTCATGAAAAATTTTGGAGAGTTGGTTAAGGAAAGAAGCATGACCAACCACTTGAAAGGGCCTTCTTTAGACTTGAAGCATATATTTCACACATCATTTTTCTCAATGGGTATTTCTTGATAGCTTGACTTAAGATCGATCTTACTGAAAAATTAACACCCTTGAGTTTATCAAGAAGATTGTCAATTTGAGAGATCCAATATCATTTTTTTGTTGTGATTTTGTTCAAATCCCTGTAAACAATATAGAGTCTCCGTTGTATTCTACACCAACGCAATTGGACTCTCACAAGGTGAGGAGCTTGGTTGAGTGTGGAGCTTTTGAATTTGGAATATTATTTCCTTATTCTTAAGGAGAGAACATATGCATACTGGAAAATAAAAAAAGGATATACAGGTATAAAATAAATTGAATGTTTGACCTACTAGTGTAGGGGCACCTCTCTAGGAAAAGTAAATATATCTGTGTATGATTTCATTATATTTTCCACCCAATTTTTCTATGTGGAGGGAACCTGGGCATAGGTTGTGGTTATTGCACTAAAATTATATTCATCTTATGACTGAATCATGAATAAGAAAAAATTAACAATATGAAGGATCACCTTCCTACACTTTTTCTAAATATCAAAGAAATTGTGGTAGTTGGAACCACCTCTAGTATCATGTAGAGATAACCTATCAAAGTAACAATGAAACTATTTGTCCTAAACTAATAAACAACATGACATTTCCACATATAGGGTTGTCCTAAAACTACATCAAAAATCTCAACTGAGGAAACGTCACCAATTACCTCATCATTTAAGGGATTGATCCCATAGGGCAGGTAGAATTGTTGGCTCACATGGATGTCTCATCTTTATATCAACCAAATGATGGTGTACAATTGGGAGTGCATTATTTTCTATAGCTATATTCTCCCAATGAAATCAACCAATATCAACTTATTCTGGCTCTTGCTTCAAACAATGAAATGTAGGAAATTCCCCTTTACCCACATCTATAAGTGGATGATCTACTTCATCTAATTCCTTTGGCTCTTATAGTTGGATCTTTGCAGTTGTGATGGTAGAACTAGGTTTTACATCAATGATGTTATTTCCATTATCTAGTTCTAAGTTAGATTTTGAGCCAATTTCTCGCTCTAAGGATTTTAGCTCATCCAACAATGAATACTTTGAGAAACATTCATGAGTGTTATGTGAAGGGATTGTGTGGAACTCACACCACCTTCTAGTGTCCTTCTTCAACTTTATGTTACCCTTCCTAGAATGGGACTTGGACAACTTTTCATCTGGTTGGATATCCTTTCTTTGTACTTTTCTTTTGATTTAGGGCCACGCTTATCATGATTATGTCATGGTTGAATTGAAAACCCAAACTCCTTCTTATTCTTCTACTTAAATTTGATATTAACAACATATTGATAAAAATATCCTAATGGGGAGATGTATAGTAAATCCATATTTGTTTGGGCGTACTTATGTAAGCTACTATGGTACTTTAGGATCAACTTTCATTTGGATTCTTGGATACCCATCTTTGAGTACAAGGTATGTAAGATATTGGTGAACTCCAACACCATCTTGTTTCTCTCTTGGAGAAAATTTGTTTATTCCGTATAATGGTTGTCATAGTTTTTGACATTAAATCACCTAAGTGGGTTTTTAACTATATGTTGTGGAGTCATCTCTATAGTATCTCTCCTAGTAACCATCCCACCAATGTTTGACATGGGGGAGGGACTTAAGGAGAGTGAAAGTGATATTTTTTCTTATTGATTTTTTTAATATTGTTATAAACCTATAATAGATTTAACCATTTATTCAAATCATATTCATCTATATAGAATTAAAATAAAATAATATCAAAGTTACTTGTAACTTAAAAGGTGTTACACCTCCAAAATGTTTGTTGGTTGAAGGTGTCTCCCGTTGTCATTGGTATTTATCAAAGGATCTAGGTGAAATTATCCATCATCTCATCTTTTTATCATGCAAGGGATTCCTTAAGAAACAACATATATCCTCATTTTTAATCTCTCTTTTATTCTACCAAATGAGATTGATTGAGCTAAAGAGTAGCTTTTCTCAAGCCCAACTCTTGAGACATGTATCTTGTCGGGGACATGCTTTGAGAAATAATAAAGAGAATATTTATCAGACACCACTAAATTGGATTATCTATAGAATAAAATGAATGAATAAATATAAAATAGGAACACATCCATAAAGATATTTCAAAGAGCACAATAGTATAGTAAAACCCAAATTATATTAATGAATGAAATAGAAAAAAATTGTAAACTACAAAACAATACAAGCTAGCTAGAATAGTAGTATATTATCTTTGAAGAGAGATGTGTCAATCCAAAATAAGACATTAAAATAGGAAAAAATCTCCTTTTAACACAAAGTGTGAAACTATAACTGGAAAAAACATTGAAAAACCAAAACCCTGACCCTAGGGAATGAAGTGGAAAAAGGAAAGTGGGCCCTGACTCAGTCTAGCTGATATGTCAACTTCCAAGTCCTACAAAATCCATATTCAAACTTTGTTTGGGGTGTAGAATATCACATTGGAAAGATATCAATGCGAAGAATAATTTTGTTTAGGGATTAGGAAATCTTTAGGAAACACCAAGCCATCATAGGACCAAAAGACACTTTTTAGGGCCTAAAAATGAACTGGAAGTTCAAGAATTAAACAAATATAAAAAATATTAACATGTGGGACCATTGTAAATCATTGGAATAGGTGGGATGTCACTAATACCCACCTAGATCAATTTTCACCTGTTAAAGAGAAATGGACCCCATCATCAAATGGAGAAACTTTGGTTGGATTTGAATCCTAGTGAGCCACTTGTCCTATTGAAAAAATTGCCCTACATTGATGACCTGATACAATTGGATGTTTTTCTAGCAGGTTCAATTCATCTTAGTGTCCATGATCTAGTTAACTAGATCAGGGTGTAATTTGACGAAAGGAGGAATACTTAATTTAAAATCATTCTCACAAATCATAACCTCGGTGAATTTATAAGGCCAATAGTGGAGTAGGAATAAATTCCAATGGGTTCTATGGGGTTCTCTTTATAAAAATGAAACCATACCTTGTCTCCAACCTAAAACTTGTCTAGAACCTAATGTTGATCTTGGTACTTCTTCTACTTTGAACTATCTTTCTAAAAAATATCATGAACTTCTTGTTGGATGTATTGTATATGTTCAACAAATTGGTTTTCCAACCAGCCTCAATTTGAGCAGAGGTTTATTCTTGTGTATATGCAATGGGAAACACTACATCAATTCAGGCTAATGGATAAAACCCCAAGCAAACTTGAAAAGGGTTGTGTCTAATAGATCCATGGAGGGATCAGTTCTACCTATATTGAACATAAGGAAGGTTCTCATCCCATGTGCATGGACCTTTGGAGTTGTACTTTCTCAAGATATGGACAATCATAGGCTATAGACTACCTTTTTCCATCCATTGATTTGGAAGTGGAAGGATGTTAATTTGGTCATCTTAGGGTCCATCACCAACCATAAGCTATAACATAATGAATTGGAGAAACTATTGTCTTGATATGAAATAATGGTTGGTGGGAGCCCAAAATGAACTCAAACACTTTTGACTATAAATAAGAGTTCAAATGATTTAAAAATTGCACGTGACATCTTACTTAAGCAATGTCTAGTATAATCAATAAACAATTCCTTAAAGTCAATAATAAAACATAGAGCACATTTATTTTGGGGGAGGTAAAGATGCCAAATTTCCATTATAATAATGAAATAGCACAATCCATTACCTCAATCATTGCTAGGAACCTTTCAAAATCCAAAGACTAGTTCACTCTACTCTTGCACGCTAACAATCAAACTCCAATATTCTGAATGTAGTCAAAGATGAGATCACTTAAGGGAAGTGATCTCAACAATCAGGGAGATGATGATCAACAACAAGTAATATTGATATAAATGGGTATGTATGGGTGTAGTGAAGTATGATCCCTCCAGAATAATCTTATTATGATGGGTGTCCCCCTCCTTGGTCCATTTCATCTACTTTTAAGTTTGATGGAGATAGTTGGAGATGGTTGCCAAGTAATTCAGAGAGTTACAATTAAGCCAAAACGTTTTGAAACTTCCATAACTCCTCAAATTTTGAATTATTATTATTTTTATGAAATTTTGAGGCATTCACTCCTTGATTGGAGGGATCCAGTGTTGCTCGCTCCTTACTAGTGTGAAAGACACAAATGGGCTCTTTTATGGTTGCAACTATATAGGATGAGGGGCAATTCAATGGGACCATTTTTACTAATGATGGCCATAATTTGGGGTAAAATGAAGGGAAATTTGGTCATATTTTTGGACAAAAAATAGAAACTAGGGTATTATTGTCATGAACAAATAGAAGTGTCATTTTTCTCTATAATAGTAGGGCACCTACAAATTGGATTAGAGAGTGTTTTTCTATGATAGTCCATTGGATGAATTTATTGAGTGAGGAATACATTGACAACATTATCATAAGAATACATCTCAATATCGAAGGGTTTTTGTAGATATGTTAGAGTGAGAATTTGTTTTGAACAAAGGTGATTAGGATCCTTGAATATGTATTGTTGTGGCTCAAACCAAATGAAGTTAGCTTTGGCCTCACACTATGCCACTTAGCTTAAGGGGCCAAGACTTATGCGATAACCCTAACATGAACTTGTGATAGAATTTGGTGAGGCCCATGAAATTGTGAAGCTCTATTAGATTTGTTGGGGTCAACCAATATTGAATGACCTAGATCCCTTGGATTGACAATCTTCTTAATCAACTCAAGGGTGACAAGTTTTTTAGTAAGATTGATCTAAATTCAACCTACCTCTAAGTACCCATTGAGAAATTTGATGTATGGAAGACATCCTTCAAGTTCGAAGAAGTACTTTTCAATTGGTTGGTCATGTCTTTTGGTTTGACTAATTCTCCAAAAACATTCATGAGGATAATGGATGATATCTTGTATCCAACTACAAGTTGATTTGTGGTTGTATATTTGGATGATAACCTCATCTTTAGTTTGGGTAGAACATGTCCAAAATATTCAATGGATCCTAATCACTTTACAACAACACAAGCTATATGCTAATCTAGAGGAATTCTCATTTTACATATAGAAAATTGAGGTCAATTGTTCCATGTTCAATGCAGTGAAGATTGAGTTACATAGGATCCAAGTGCTCAACAAACTCTGAGGTGTTCAAGAGTGGTGGACGATATGGTTAATGCAAATCAACATTAAATACATGGTGCGATCCGAGGAAAAGATGAATACTTAATTCAAAAGAATTATTGCCCATAACCTTGGTGATGGTGTAATTCCCATATTAGATTGGGAAGAGATTCCAATAGGGTCTTGTGAGGCACTCTTTCTACAAATGAAACCATACCTTGTCTGTATCTTGAAACTTGTGTGGAACTTGACATTGATCATGGTGCTAATTGTACTTTGTATTGGACTATGAAATATCATGAAATTGTTATTTAAAGTTCTAGATCCATTCAAGAAATTTGGTTTCTTAATTAGCCTTGATTTGAGCATGCGAGGATTCTTCCTATGCGTATTTAATGGGAAACACTATGTCAATTGGGCCTAATGGATGGAAATCCAAGAAAAATTGAAAGGGGATATGGTAAATAAATCTATGAAGGGATTTGTTGTAGCCATGATTGAACATAAGGAAGGCTCTCATTCCATGTTCTTATATGTTTGGTGTTGTACATTCTTAGGATATACATAATCATCCTATTGAATTCCTCTATCTATCAAGTATTTCGGGGGTGGAAAGAAATCAATTTGGTCATCTTGGCGTCCATCATCAACCATAGGTTGGACCACAAATTACTCAAGAAACTATTGTATTGATCTTAGTGGTAGCCCAAACTAAACCTAGGAAGGATCAAAGAACAGATTTCTAGTGGGCTTTGTTGTGATTTTTCTTACAAGGTGTTAAAATGACCATATTAGAGAATTGGACAACAACCACAAATACACACTCATTTCCACACTTGGTTGAAAGTAGGATAGACATGTAGTCCATGGATACATACTCCTAGGGTTTGTTTTGGCTAGGGAACGAAGTGTAGAACCACTTCCCTTTTATGGAAAGTTTGGCAATGACATAAGCAGTGAACAATCTACTATACCTATGAATGTCAATTAGAGTTTTGGTTAGTGGAAGTAGTTTTTTCAATACTACCATTTTATTCTATATGCAAAATTTCCCTTCCACTTGATTGTTAATGTACCTCCCAAATAAGCTTCTCATGCTTAGTTGAAGGAGCACAAAGGTTGTGTCGATGGCATAAAAGTTCATCCTTGAGATGAAATTTTGATATTTGTTTTATTATAGATAATGTTTGATGGGTAATAACAAAGGAAAGTTCGTTGGAATCCAATTAGGTCCACATGAAGGTCTCATATCCATAATATTTGAGCACAGTAATCAACACTGTAATCAAATTTCATATGAGGTAGTCTGCAACTGATTCATATTTCCCTTCTTGTACTTGATTTTCAAGTGGAAATGATGCAATTATGTGGACCACTTTTTATGACGTTCATTCAGTAAACTTCCCTACATATGCATGAAATGCATAGCCTTTCATCATTATTAATGACCATATTCCTCCCTAGGATGTAGTGCTTCCATTAGTGATAACACTACATAATGGAGTACATCTCCTTGTCATAGGTGCAATATGTACTACAAACCAAATTAGTCGAAAGTATCTTACTATCATAGGAAAATAGTTGTCCTTGTTGGGTGAGGACTATATTGACAACATAATCAATAGCATCTCTCTCAATCTCGAAAATTTGTTGAATGAAAAGTAGTGTGAATACCGGTGTTGGAAAAAGGAAGTGTTTTAGATCCTTGAATGATTTTGTTGTGACTTGGACCAAATGAACTTGGATTTGACCCCACACTTGGTCACTTAGCTTAGGTTCCAAGTGATATGAGAGGAAAACAACACAAATTTGTGATAGAAGTTAGAGAGGCCCAAAAAATGTGAAGTTGTATGAGAGTTGTTGGTTCTGGATAATGATGAATGACCTAGATCTTATTTTGATCCACATGCACACCATGCTCTTCCATTATGTATATTACATACCAAATAAGCATTACTATATATTTACATAAAAAGTTTATTTTCATAAGGTGCTCATGATCTATTGAATGTGTTGCAAGTGTTCTACCCAAATTTTACTAAAAATGAGGATAACATCCAAATATACAACTAGGAAAGAATTTCTGAATAGCCACAAGATAGTATAAATCATCATGATGAACATTGTTGGAGTGATAGTTGAGTAAAAATCCACGATCAACCACTCAAAAATGCCTTCTTTAGACTTGAAGGATGTATGTTTTACATGAATTTTCTCAATGGGTACCTAGTGGTAGCTTGACTAAAGATCAATCTTACTGAAAAAAAATGAAATCTTGAGATAATCAAGAACATCAAAACCTAAGGGATTAGATATCGGTTCTTGACTATTTTTTTTTTAGATCTGTGTAACAATGTTCCATCCCTCTTCTACACCAATAGAATTGGGATCTAGTAAGTTGATGATCTTGGGTAAATGTGGAACTTTTGGATGAGATCTTGAATCTGATGTTTGATTTATTCATTATGGGAAAGGAAATATTTTGTATACTATAAAATTGGGAAGAGGATATATAGGTATCAAATCAAATGAATTCCTGACTTGATTTATAGGGGAACCCTTGCAAGTGAAGTGATGATATCTCTATATTCTTCCCATTAGAGGAAATTTGGGGTCTAAAATGGGGCTTATAAGAAAACGTGCCAAAATAAGTTTTTGTGAGTTGGAATTCAAGAACCAATAGAATTTCAATAAAATAAGTCAACCATAATGGTTGAATTGGCATATTTATCATTAAAAAAAACTACTTTTTTTGTTCATATTTTTGACTTATCTCATTGTGTTTTTACTCAAATTTCAATCACGAGAGCTCATTGGATGCAGAATTTGATTCCGCATCCAACAAGTACCCACACTTCATACTTTTGACGGACCCCGCTACCCCAAAAACAAGAAATACTTGAAAAAACGTGATGATGACATCATCATCATGTTTTTTCAGGTATTTCTTGTTTTTGGGGTAGAGGGGTCCATCAAAAGTATGTAGTGTGGGTACTCATTGGATGCGGAATCAAATTCTGCATCCAACGAGCTCTCCCGATTGAAATTTGAGTAAAAACACAGGGAGATATGTCGAAAATACGAACACAAAAAGTAGTTTTTTTCTTTCTTCCTCCAAAATTAATCAATATTATTTTATTATTTTAACTATTATTTTATTATTTTAACTATTATTTTATTATTTTCCTTAGGAGGCCCATTTTAGACCCACGAGGACTTCACTTGTTGACCAATATCCTATCACGTTAGTTCATATTGTGGGTTTTAACATTATCAAAAATTGAACCAATATATTGCAGGTATTGGGGGGATGAGGGGTTTAAGGAGGGGGTGGGTAGGGTGGTTTTTAAGGATTGAGGTATAAAAATGGGTGGGGAGGAGGTTTTAAGTATTGGGAGGGGGTTTCAACAAAAATATTTTGGTTCAATATCTCTAGAAATTAAGGGTATTCTTTAATATCCCATGATCGCACGTGCTATGTGACAGGTTCACTAAGTGAATTCCCCGTGTTTAGACCCCAAAATTCCTCTAATGACTACCTTTCCCACCTGCTTTTTCACTATAAAGGGACCTTAGATAGAGGTTGTTTTAGTGATATTTTGTTCACCTTTTAACTGAATCACAAAAATGATTTGTCCTTATAAGAGGTAAACTTCCTAGATTGCTTTATTAATATCAGATAAATTGTGGTAGTTGTAACCACCTATGGTATCCTCTAGAGATGACCTCCAAAAGTAACAATGATGCTATGTGGCCTAAAATAGTAATGAAAATGACATTTCCACATATGGGGTTGTCATAAAAATATGACCAAATAATTCTAGTGCTGAAACATCACATGGTGCTTCATCTTTTAAGGGCTTTATATCATAGGGTAGGTGGCATTACCGACTGACATGGATGCTTCATCCCTGGCTTAACCAGTCAATAGAGTATATTTGGGGGTAAGGCATTGTTGGTAAATATAGTATCTTCATGACCTTGAATGAGATCAATTTATTTAGGCTGCTTATATCAACAATGAAATGTAGTGGACTCCCCTTTACCCACATTTATGAGTGGAAGAGGTGCTCACCTTCCTTTGAATTCTATGGCTCTTCTAGTTAATCAATATAAATGTGATGGTAGCATTAGGTTCTATGGAAATAATCCCCTTTTCCTTATCTTTTTATGAGTTAGAGTCCAATCTAGGTTATGACACTAAGGCTTTCAGCTTAGCCAAAATGGATACTTCAAGTGACATTCATAAGTTTTGTGCAAGGTATTTTATGGAAATTCCAACACTTTTTAGTGTCCTTCTTTGACTTCCCATTACCCTTATTTTGATGTTGCTTGGAGTGGGTTTCCTAATGTTGGATATGTTTTCTCTATCCTTTCTTTTGTGAGTTAGAGACACCTTTATCATCCTCATGTTGTGGTTGATTTGTAGACCCAAAATCCTTCTTATTCTTCTACTCAAAGTTTTGCTCAATTTTTATGGCATATTAATAAAAAACACTTGGTGAGGAGATTTCCAAGAAATCCATATCTATTTGGATGTACCTATGTATTCTACTATAGTACTTCAATACCACGTTCCATTCAGATTCTTTGATACCCAACTTTGAGCATATGGAATAAAATATATTGGTGAACTCTAGCACTATCTAGCCTCTCTCCTAGTGAAAACTTGTTCATCTCATGTACTAGTCATAATGGTTTCCGACAAGGTAGAATTCATCTTTGAAGAAATTGAAAAAATCAACCGAAGTGGGTTATCATATGTATGTTATAGAACCATCTTTGGCGTGTCTCTCCCAGGAATCATCCCACCAATATTTGACATTGGGGAGGGACTTAAAGAGTGCAAAGGTGATCCTTTTAGTATCAATTTTTTTAATAGATTAATAACCCTCTAAAATATTTAACAATTTATCCAAATCATATGCATGTATATAGACTTCAAATAAAGAAATATCAAAGTTCAGTTGTAACCTAAAGGGTGTTGAACCTCTGAAATGACTACTAGTTAAAGGTGTCTCTACCATCGTTGGCAGTTGTTGAAGGATCTACATAAAATTGTCTATCATCTTGTTCCTTTTTTAACTTGAGGTGTTCTTATAGAAACAACTTAAAAGGATCTCCTACGCAATCATCTCTCTTTTCTTACACCATGTAAAGCTTCTTGGTCCAGTGAGATAATATTTTCCCAACCTCAAGTAGTTTGAGACCCAACTCCCAGTACTTAGATCACATTAGGGACATGCAATGAGAAACAAAAAATAATAGATTTCTCTAATACCATTGATTTGGATTGTTTAGAGAATGAAATGTAGGAAAAAATATAAAATAAAAATGCACACACACATAAAGATATTATAGAGAGCACATTAGTATTATTGAAACTCAAATTTTATTCATGGATGAAATGGAAAAATAGTGGAAACTATAAAGCAAAACAAGGTAGCTAGAATGGAGATATCTTATCACTAAAGAGAGATGTGTATGTTATGTGTATTTTCAAGAAGAAATTATAAAATGCCAAAAGTTCCTTTTAACATAATGTGTGAAATATTAAGAGGAAAAAAACTCTAAATATCCAAAACCCTAACTCTAGGAGATGAAGTGGAAAAAAAATGTGAACCTTGAGGATTCTAGTTTATATTAGAATTATTAGGGATGTAACTTCCACATATGAACTCCATTTATGGCACACACTATACTATTGGAAAGATATTGATGAGAAGAACAATTTTGGTCAACGCTTATGAAAACCTTTGAAAAATATAGCCATCGTAGGGTCAAAAAAACATTGTTTAGGGCCTAAAAGTTCACAAAATGTTTAGGACCTAAAAATTGTAGAAATATTTCCAAGATTTTGGACCATTCTAAATTAATAGAGAAGGTGGGTGGCCACTAGTATCCACATGGATAAATACTAGAATTGGATTTGTTTAAAGAAATTGTGGAGAAATTATATTGCATGTGTCTAATGTTGTAGGGGGTCACAACCTCATTGTATCAATAAGTTTTTGATGGAAAGATAATCCCTCCTTAATCTGTGTATGTTGATGTAAATAAAAAATTGAGTTTGAAGAGGTACTATCAAAGTAACATCCCCCCCAACAATCACACAAAGATAAAAAAAAATGACTCTGCCACAACAAAATTTAGTTCAATGATGTTATTAAAAAGAGAGAAAATAAAGCAATGCACCCTTACACGGTAGAGTTCATGAGTAGAAAGGGTGATTGTATTCTTGATAGGTTTAGGCCTTTCTAGATATACCTATGTTCTTGAAATCCATAAAAGGGGTGACTTAGTGAACCTATGACATATCATGTGAGTTTGTGGGATATTAAATAACTCTCCTAATTTCATTTCATATTAAAAAATATCTTTTTTTTTAAATCTTTAAGCTCCTCCAAATACATCTTTCCAACAAAAAAACCTCATTTTCACTGGATATATTAGATATCCATTTTTAATGACATTTTCAATGCTCCTTATTATTTATACCTCCAGTATGTGTCGAAACAACTCTTATAAGCCATGGATGAGGATATCTATGCAAATTAATGAGCTACCTTTTTTATTCATTTTTTCTACTTTCCCACTTCAATTTAACAAAGGTACCAATAAAAGTTATAACAACCTAACTTCTTTACAACATCCAATAAAGTAAAAAAAGTCGAGTTTACCAAAATCATGCTTTCTCTTATCTTTTACAAATGAAAAACCAAGCAAAGATACTATTAGAAAAGAGGTTTCCTTTTGACTCATTGGTATGTAAGTCTCTACATTACACTTCTCAGTGGGTGGGAAAAATAATTCCTAGAAGTTACATGCATCATTAAAATCCGATGGCCCTTTATTTGTTTCTACCCAATATGGATTGTTTAAATAATCCTTCCCTAATGTAATTTTTCCAAGTTTTAGCTAAATCCTCGTCTTCTATCATTTTTTTTCAAATGCTCAATTTCAGTGGGGTCCTAGGTTGACGGGAATTACAAATTCCATGTTCATATGGGAGATATATGGTGGCATGGTGACACCTATAATGTCATTTTTTTTTCAAATCATCATATTCAAGGGAACCTAGGTTGATGGGAATTACAAATCCCATGTTTATATGGGAGATATACAGGACATGGTGAGAGCTATAATGTCCAAGGAACTACATACACTGTTGGAAATATAAGATATGTTTTCATTAAAGAGAGTGTTATTGTACCGAGAGAAGTGAGGTGCTCTCCAACCCAGTCCTATCTCATTAGTCACGTCATGTTAGCTGACATAAATAAAAAATATTAAAAAATATAAAATATAAAATATAAAATATAAATTACATATCAACTTAAATAAAATATAAAAAAATTAAACTAGCATAGATCCATTTTAAACCCAGAACTATCAAGTACTGAGAGGGATCCAAATGGTAAAAAAATGTACACTTCAAAAAATTGGATCCCTCTCGATGCTTGATAAATCCAAGTTTAAAATGGATCTATGTTGATAGGCTCAAACAATAAAAAGGAAGAAAAACATATGAGGAGAATAAATACATCATTATGGATTTTGAAGAGTGTGAATAAAACCACCTATTCAACTCTTTTATATCTAAATTTCCCCAACATCAATTTCTACATCTAAACACCTAAATATGTAAATTTTTTAACATATTAAAGAACCCTCAACACCTCTTAATACCTCTATACTATAATATTACTTCTATCTTTTCGATTTTTAGACTCTCAAATGTGAACTAGCTAATTAGTAAACCTAAAGTACATGGTATTAGCTAGTTAGCAAACCTTGGAATAAAACGTTGTCTTTTCATAAAAAATATGATTTCATAGATTTAATAATTTTTAAAACTAACAATTGCTCCAAGGAGGTGCAATAATAAGCCGATAAGGTGGTTGTTAGAGGGTAAAACAAAACCGAAAATGTAACATTAAAATGAGGTAGTGCAAGACTGTAATTAATACCACAACAAAATGGAACACTTCAATTTATCAAAATATAGAGAATAGTCCAACTCAGAATAGATAACAATTTTATTGAACTTAATAGTTTTACACAATAGCAAATAGGGTTTTCCAATTAACATCACATTATACAACGAACATGCAATGGCATGGGAGAATTTTATCTCATGAAGAAAAGACTCCAATGTGTTGTAATAACTATAAAGAAGGAAAAACATGTTTGATAAGAACGCATGTATTCAAACATGGTGTTCCAAACATATTGGGCCAGTTGCAATCTTGGATGAATTGCAGCAACTTATAATCCATCAACCTGCCTTGAAGCAAAACAAACTTATCATTCAAACGACCCTCTCCATCACAGTCACTTTCCTCTCAATAAGGACACTTTCCTCTCAGCAGATATCTGATGTGAAATGGGGATTCCAGAAGTATTCTAATACCTCAAAGATGCTGGAAAATAACTAATAGAATTTATAGACTCTTAAATCGATACTTGACTTCTTGAGATAATTATAGACATGAATGATCAATTTATAATGAGATGAAAAACATTTCAAAATAGATGCAATAGAGATAGGAATTCACCTAGGATGTAATAGAAACATGATTTGAAACATTTTGAGACTCCTTGGAATCCAATGTAGTGGGAAATGTCTTGATTGGTAGCTGACTTCTTGAAATGATTATAAACAACAATGATCAATTTATAATGAGAAAAAAAATTTCAAGATGCCAGCTCTTGATATATATCCCCCATATATTGGTTCATTCTACATTAATATATATATCATATTCATCAACGCAGTTTTATTCTATAATATATATCTATGTAGTGAACAATCCCTCCAACCTTGAACAACATTTAACTTCAAAACCAAGCAAAATATCTTACTTGGCTGAGGGTATCAATAACAACAAATTTTCTTAAAAATATTGCATGGAATACGATAGAATTCAAACTGTTAAGGATGAAAATAGCCTCAACTTGATTTCATATTTCCAAAAAACAATTCAAAGGATCCATGCAAATCCGCTTCTAATATAGAAGTAGCAGTTCGAGAAAACAATAGACAATTAAGACATAACATACATAATACATGCATTTCTACAGATTTTCCAATTGTTTAGAATCTTTAGATCCAATATTTTTTCATGTACTTTTAACGTCCATTGAAAGATGTGAATGAGTCAGCAAACCTAATTGGATTTGTTGGAAGACTTCCTTGGCTATCATCTAATACACTTTTGTCCGCGAATGCTTTCCATTTATTCAGAGCTTGAGGAAGACTCATCTCAAAATCAATTCCCATGGAATCATCATTATCTATATCTTTGGGCTTCCATATCTCGACTAATGGTTCCAAAACATTGACAACATGGCACATATCAGGCCGTTGATATGGTTAATGTGCAGTGCATTGACCTAGTAGTTCAGCAATAGTGAAAATACTTTCAAAAGTTTCATCTATAATTTCCAGAGTTCTATTTATTGCCTTCATTAATGATTCTTTATCTGAGTTCATTCAACAAAACCATGATACTAAATGCATGTTGTCCTTACGTTCAATCTCATCGGGTGCCTCTTTCTAGTAATGAGATCCATTAACAAAACATAATTGGGTGGAAATGAGGTGGAAAGCATTTGGAGACATAGGATGGTCTATTGTGGGGTATGATGTCTCGAATATATGGAGGTAGAACAAAGAAGTGAGGGAAGAGTTAGATGTGGTAGGGTGACTGGAATAAATGGAGGGTGTACCGTATGAAGGGGAGGTTAGAGATGACATGCAATAGGCTAGCTTCGAGTAGTTAGTGCATGTATTTCTTCCAGGAGCTTGGATGATGCATCGGCATAAAAAATCTCTTCAGAATTGACAATGGTTGTATTCAATCTTGTAGTGGAGTTGAAAGTATTTGTCTTCATGGAAAAAGTGAAAAGGTATTATCGTGAAGTTAATTATAGAGATATATCTTTAGTTGAGGGTTCAATGGTGATGAGGCATAAATATTTTGCAAAGACACCAAGGAATTGATTGGTTGCGTCGTCAAAAGCTATAGCCCCGTTGATCTAGTCGACGTGGTCTTGCAAGAAAATATTTAAAATGTACCTTTATTCACATTCTGTGAAATCACCATCACATTTGCTGCAATGGAAAGTGTTCTAAGCTCTATGTGCAATTTTTTACATGCATTAAATGCTATCAACAAATAGAGGGAAAGCAAGGAAGTGCAAGTCGTCCATATTAATGTCAACGATGGAAGCATGTACAAAGAACCATAGGGCCTTATCAGAGGGTTTCATGCTTTGCAAGTCCAAGGTTTTTTTATTTGCATGTGTCCTATACATAGAGCCTATGTACTTGCGACTCAAGGATAGAGATGCTACACAAAATCCATGATCAGTGTACCATTTTTGAAGGATATGGGTTGCCTCAATATATGGATTGATAAACAAGGTACTACTAGGAACACTTCCATCCTTTTTACCATTGTAATTAGTAAGACTCCCAGCCTTGGCTGCAAGGATAGGTGGTGGATCAGAGGAGTACCATAAGAAATATGAGAACCTTCATTGTGGAAATGATGACCCCAATATGTGACATCGATTCTAAAACATGATGTGTCTCTAAGGAAAACAGTTCGCCTGCTTGTTTCAGAACCGTCTTTTTTCTGAATCATAGATGGAGGGGAGACAGAGCTGACCATGCCAATATGGTCAACCATGGAATTTGAATTTAAACTTTGAGGGTCATTGATTGTTTTAAAGTGGAAGGAATGTAAACAAATTGAGGGAAATTCATGGATACAAGAGTGGATGGTCCATGCGAAAGAAAGGATAATCTCAATATGGTTGTTCAAATGGTTATATTAAGTTTTGTTTGTTTAGATTGTTCCATTGGAGACAATGTACATTGTCCCTATTTCAACAAGGGAATAGAAGGAGTCAACAAAGTTATTAAAGGTAGAGACATGGATCTCTTCTCTAGAACAGTCAAGAAGGGAAAAGCCAAAAAATTTCCCTGGGCCTTGTTGGTTGGTGTATTCATAGATGGTTGTCTTTGCAAGTACATGCCCTTGGATGGACCATTTTTTGTAGTTGGGGTTGAGTTCTTTGAATGGAATTATAGTAGTTGGCATGGATATTGGTGTACTTTATGTTTGGGATTAGTGAACATCACTTTCTTTTGTGAGGAAAATGGGTTGGCTAGTTGATGAACCAATTTGAAGGCCAAAGCTAGTTAGGAGTACAAGAGGAAGAGGGCTCCCAATAAGGTCAAGTCTATGGTGGACCATTTCAAGATCAAGTACTATAATAGTAATGTAAGAGAATAAAGAAAGAATTAGTAAAGGTTTTTAATTTGTGATGAGGGTTGGTGGGTAAAAATTAACCGCCTAAGCTAGATAAGAAGAGGGATTGAAAGAATGGAAAGAAAAATGTACATGTTATTATGGATGACGTTGCAGGTCCACTTGGAGAGTTTGATGATAGAGACTTCTTGGAGTTTTCCATCTAATAGGAGAGAGTTGAAGGTAGTTGGGAGAAAAGTTTGATGTGTGTTGGTACCATCAAAGAGAGTCTTTTGAAAGCGTGGAGTATTTTCCTTTGTTGGTCTGACTGGTTGGAGTGAAAAAACCTGCAAACATGGTTGAATATGTATAGAACTGGTCAGTAGAAAAGATATTGAATTCTCTGTCAAGGGTGGCTCCATTATGCAATGGAAACACTGAGAGAAAAAGGAAAAATAGTGTAAGTATACAACCATTGTTTATATATATATATACTATTAGAGGATTTACATACAACCATGCCATAAGTACATTCAAATTGCAGTGGGAAAAAGAGTAGAATGTAATAAGTCATGGAAAGAGGGTAAATTCAAAATGTTTTTTTTATATAATGTGATAAGAAAAACATATAATGGAAGCATTTAAAGGTAGGTAGTAAATTCTTAAAGTGTATTAAAGCTGCAATTTGATAAGGGAGTTATTGGATCCTTGGGACCTTCTCGGCGTATCCCTTCTCCTCAACCCCCTACCTCATTACAATCCTAATTCTTTGTTTTATTGAGTCCCATTCCCCTATCTTCAATTTACCCCTCCTTATGCATCTCTCCTCCAACGCACTCTATTCCTCCTCTAATCCTCCATATCCAGCTTCCCATTCCGCTTCATCACTGTAAAAGGAGAAGATCCAAACTGGTGATGTGATACATTCGTCATTGCTAATGCGCCTAAGGGTTAGGTGAATGTAACTAAATACAAAGTACTTGCATAATATAAGTACAAGATAAATAAATACAATAATTTTGCAAGATTAACCTATATTTGCATTATGAAAGTCTACTTGCATAAGCAAAAGTTATTTCCAAAATGTATATACTTATGCTTTAATTGATCTACTTCATACTTATGTTTTAATTATTTACTTGAAATATCTAAAATAGATAAATAAAGGGCTTTCATATTAGTATTACATGGCACCTAATTACAAGAACCTTGTAAGACTAACTTTGTTTTGTAAAACTTTAATTAATTTAAGTTAATGCAGAATTTAAAAATGGATACCGAAACCCTAAATTTAATGGCATTAGTACATTTTCTAGTAAATGTATATGCTAAAACGAAACAAAAAAGCACAAGTACTCTAATTTAACTATTTTTCAGATGTACAAATAAATTTTTACATGTAATTCTATTTAATTTAACAATAAGTCTTTCTTAAAGCACGATTAAAATAAATGTTTAAGAGACATTAAAATGGCCCACTTCCAAGAAAACAGAGATATGTAAGGGATTGAATTTTATGTGTAAAAGCACCAAAAAATCCCCCAAAAATACTACATCCATCCTTTATCAGTTCAAGGTAAGGCTATGGATCAACAAGGGGCAGAAAGAAGCATAGTTACGGCTTAGACAATAAGTTTAATATTTTCTCTGTCATAAATTTAAAACTGTTTTAAAAATTGTACTTAATTTAAGTTAATGCATAGTTTTAAAATGGATACTTAAGCACAAAATTTAATGTCATTACTACATATTCTAGTAAAAGTATGCCAGAAAAATACAAAAAAACTTAACTACTTTAATTTAACTCTTATTCAGATGTACAGTTAAATGTTAACATGTAATTATATTTGATTTAACAATAAGTCTTTCTTAAAGCACGATTAATGTAAATGTTTAAGAGACATTCAAATGCCCCACTTCCAAGAAAACAAAGATATGTAAGGAAATTGATTTTATGTGTAAAAGCTGAAAAAAAACCCAAAAAGACTAAAACCAACCTTTATCAGTTAAAGATAAGGCCATGGCTCAACAAGAGGAAGAAAACAACATAGTTACGGGTCAAACAAGGAGTTTAATATTTTCTCTATCATAAATGTAAAAATAATTTGCATGACTTTCAACTTCAACACTATGCTTGTCACTACGTTAAAGTTGGTCCTTGAGATGTACTTTCATTTCCAATATACATAGCATAAAAATAGAAAAAGTATAGTGAAATGAATACACAGTAATTTAAAAACAAATGCTAAATAGATCTTGTTTGGATATGAATTATACTCAGACATGTTGATTCAACTATTGTCACTAAAAGGACAAGTTGTCATAAGGGTTAGTTTGAGAGAGGGAAGGTTAGAGTGGTATGGGTTTAGGTTAGATACACACAACAACAAAACCCAATGACCAAGTGGAAAGATCTCATAAGAGTAGCAGCAAGGATAGTCAACCCAAATCATAGGTAGGCACCTTAAAAGTCATGGCTCCCTCTAGCAGACAGAAAACTACTATTGACCTACCATATAGGGTTTAACATAGACATAACTAAGGTGGGACAAGGCATCACAATTCATGGAAAATATAGGAGAGATTATGTACAACCATGGGCCAGTAAGAATATAGACAACCCAGTAGAAAAAGGATAGAAAAATTCACATCCTATTGGGAGAAGATAAGCACATTAATTGGAAATCCAAAAGGAATAATAAAAAAAAGAGTCTAGGCCTGTACTATACAAATAGGAAGAAGCCAGGCCAAACAGAATACATCCATCTTCTAACAGTTCAAGGAAAGTTCAGGAAATGTTGAAGGGAGAGATGTGAAACGTATAACTGTTGTGACCTCCCTAGGCTGAGAAGTGAATGTGTATGCCCTAAGGGGTTTATTAGTAGCATGACATAGATCAACAAGGCTAGGAATAAATTTCAAACATGCGAACAAGGCCACGTTTCAAAATTGACAACCAACAAAAGCGAAAGGCTATGTATGGGAGGCTAAAGGAGGTCGCGTTCTCAGCCCATGGCCAGGAGAAGAAGGCATGACACCAACAGCTCAACCCTTAGAGGGTTAACAAAGGTCACGACCTAGCCCTAAATGCATACACAGTCACTTCCCAATTACTAAAAGGCCACAAACAAAGTTTAGCAACCGGATAGGAAGGAATGTATAAGAAGATGTAAAGGGGTGTATTTTTTGTGTTGGGAGAAGAAATACAACCTTTAGAGTTACATGAACCTTTGAAGGAAGATGATATCTTAGAGGTACATTGATAGGAAGGTCCCTAATGGTTTCTTAAAAATTATAAACACAAGGACATAAATCATTTGAAATTCCATAAATGTTGCACAAGATAAGCAAATTAATGGGAAATCCAAAAGACATCCAAAAAAATAATAGTCTAGGATTGTATTATCCAAATAGGAAGCAACCCCCAAGCAGACTACATCCATCCTCTAACAGTTCAAGAAAAGATAAGGAAATCTTCAAGGGAGCAATGCGCAACTTATGGTTGTTGTGGCATCCCTAGTCTGTGAAGTGAATATGTATGCACTAAAGGGTTTGGAAATGGCATGACCTAGTTCAACAAGTCCATGCATCAATTTAAAACCTGTGAACAAGGCCACATTTCAAAACTGGAAACCAACAAAAGCGAAAGGCTATGTATGGGCAGGTAAAGGAGTTCACATTCCTATTCCATGGCTAATAGGAAAAGGTACATCACCCATGAATTGGCCCTTGGAGGGCTAACACAGGACATGACGCAGCCCTAAAGGAATACACATTCACTTACCAGTCACTAAAAGGCCACAAACCAAGTTTAGCATCTCCATAAAAACCAAAATAATGTAAGCCCTGCTCTGTACGAACACCAAACCCTATTCCTGCAAATTGGTTGAATGCAATTTGTTTGTGCAAACCTAAGTACTACAAGCTGTGTGAACCGCTCTACCTATAAAATTGTTGGTAGTTTGAGATCACCAAAATGAATGTCAATTGAAAACACAATGAATGCATGAGGGAAGGGCGACGGATTGAAAAAATGTCAAGCGACCCCCATGAATGGGTTATGTGAAAAAATACAATTCCATATTATATTCCCATGGAGTCTGTCTACCCAATGAAAGTATTGAAGGGAAATTATATGGTTGAGGCATTAGTATTTGTTACAAAACACCTAAGTGCGGTCAGTAGAAAAACTCAAAGCATGCTATCTATCACCTACAGTTTGGGGTTTGATAGGTTCAACTCTATTGTGAACAGGACGATAAGCATCAACCCAAAAAGATTCCATTGGACCAAGAGAATAACCATCCAAAGTGAGGGTACACTACTGGAGGATTAGAAGAAACCATGGTGCAAAAATATCCCACCGGAGATGTGGAATAAACCATCTAGGTGTGGGGAAGAAGCAGCCGGAGGAGCGAAAGAAACCTTGGGCTTTGAGAATTCCAAATGGAATAGCCGAAGAGCCTAAAGGACACGAGTGAACAAAGTAGGGGGAAATATGTGGAATTTAGGTTGGAGGAAGGAAGGGAGAATTCTACAGTGGTCTCAAAAAACACTCTAGGGTTAAAAATGCCTATCATGGCATACTCCAAAATCATAAAGAAACCTAGGCGTAACAAGCACAGTAAACAACATTTTTTTTTCCATTTACTTTCGTGTAGTTGCACACTTAAATGACGTTGTGTCTAGATATCGATCCATGTGAAATTTAGGGAAACATTTGGCAAAAAATGGGAAAAACTATTTGTAATACTCATAATAGTTCCTTGATCATATTTGTTGATGTATTTATAACTTCGGAATGTATTCACTTGTATATTTCTTATTGTATTTCATTACACCCCGACAGATATGTTGGGTCCTCCGATCGGGAGAGTCATTAATATAATAAAGTCATGTAAATTCATTGAGGTTAACCCTCCATTGTAAGTCGGGGAAATAGTCCCCACAATTGAGTTGTATTAGGGTTATTAGACTCTCCTAGTGAGGTCAGCCCTATAGAGTAATTGTCAAGTGGAAAACATGTATAAATAGAGAGTGAGAATCTCTTTTTGGAACACACACTCACTCAACAACTGTGCATGAGTGAGAGAGGAGGATCTTTCACAAGTTAGAGAGAGAAAAGTTGTCAAAGATCATCTTTGTATCTTTGGGTTTTACTTTTGCTATTGGTGCTCATTCTATCTCTGAGGAAGTTGTGGGGTTTTCTCCGTTATGGTTTCCCCGAGGAAAATTCTTTGTGTCTCTTGTCTCTTGTAATTACTGTTGTGCATGTTATTCTCTTAGATAAGATCTTAGATCATATTGATTAAATGATAAAATTCTAAAATGAAATCAGAGCTAACCTGAGAAGAAAACACTATGCAGCTACAGAATCTATGGATTCTTACTTTTTGGGTCTCTCTCCACAGATCATCAGCAAAAGTAGGCTAGGATAACTCTCCATTGAAGGGAACATCTTTCTGTCAAAACAGAATTTGATTCCAAGCATTTTTAGTTTTTAACCTGTCACTTTAGAGGGAAATTAGGGCTTTTTACAGAAGTGGAATTTTTTAGTGATCCCAACATAGGATTGATCTCCTCCTCAAAATTGAAATTTAGAGACCAAGATCAAATTTTTTGGTTGGGTAGAACTCCGTGAAAGTCAAACCCTAATTTGACCCTAGACCAAAAAATCAACACTGCAAAATATCAGCTCCAGATCCAGTTTTGTCATTTCAAATTGGTAAGAACTAAATATTTTGTATTTTCATTTGAATTTCTCATTAAATATTTCTCATCACACCAAGCTTGATGAAAAGCTTGAAGGATCTGAAAACTTCTGAGCATGGAAGTATAGGATCTCACTGGTTCTTGAAGAAAAATAATTGGACACCTACATAAGTGGAGAGGTTCCAATTCCAGAGGGAGATGAGGCTAAATCCTTACATAAGAAGAACTTGGTCAAGGCCAAGAGGATTATTTTTGTTTCTATCAAGGATCACCTTATACCACAAGTGTCTTCCTTAAAGACACCTAAAGAGACATTTGATTCCTTGACCAAGCTATTTGAAGGGAAGAATATAAATTAGAAGATGACTTTGAGAAATCAGTTGTAAAATGTAAAGATTCAGAATGTAGAGACCATACAACCATACTTTACAAGGGTCTCTCAGATCAAAGAACAACTTGAAGCAGTGGAAGAAGAATTAGAGAATGGAGAAAATGTGATGATCACCTTGAATGGTCTCCCTAGGTCATGGGACTCCTTTATTCAAGGGATTTGTGCTAGAATAAAGTTAATCACTTTCAGTAGGATGTGGGAGGAATGCTCACAGAAGAAGCTAGAATAGTAGTTCGAGAAGAAAAGATGGCAAATGAAGATCAAGCTCTCACAGCACACGCCAAGAAAATCAGAAGGCACTACCATCATCCCAAAGGTAAGCATTCTCACTAGAAAGATAACCCTAGAAGATCCAGCGGAGATCTATCTAAACTCAGATACTATACAAGTGATGAGAAAGGGCACTTCGACAGAGATTGTCCTAGAAATAAAGGTAGCTCTCATAAGAATAAGGACAACAAAAGAAGACATCATGCTCACACTGTAGAGGATGATGAATCACCCAGAAAGAGAGTCAAAGAAGAAAGTGAAGATTCTTCAAGCGATGAAGAGTATGTTTTGATTTCTTCGCTCACAAGAACTATTTCACATGGAAGCAATGATTGGCTCATAGATAGTGGGGCTTCCAAGCACATGACGAGATTCAAAGAATTCTTTGTGAAACTATCTGAACATGAGTCACCCCACAAAGTGAAACTTGGGGATGACTAACAGTATCCAATAAAAGTTAGTGGTGAATCCTTCTGTTATAACTAGATCTTGTTCTTAGTTTATGTGTTCTTTTTGTCGTAATTTTCAACCGTTGGTTTAAAATGATTTTACATTTTATGTTGATTTTAAGAATTTTTGACAATCAATCATTTTGGTTAGATTTAATGCTTTTAATGGTTGAATTATTTCATTATTTTAGTTTTAAAGTTTGTATTTTGGGCTTATTAGTTAATATGTACATCTAGTAAACTTTCAAAAACTTATAATAAAATTTTATTCCAAGTTTTTATTTATAATCTAACTCTCATTTTTTAGTCCTTTGTTAAATATTTTTATGAGGAGATTCTTGTAGCAGCTCTGTTTTTCTTGTTTTTGTCATTGTCATTGGGAGCAGATTATGAGGCGATGGAAACGAATTCAAGAAAATCAAAAGACATTTTTGTCCAAAACAGACTCATTCACAAAAACCTCTCTCAATTTTGCAACAGCTATTATTTTTTGAGAGATTTGAATTCATCTTTGTGGCCTATTTTCAGGCTTTGAATTATTTAATAATTTCATGTTTTAGTCACAAATTTGCAGCATGTATTCCAATCAATTGAAGGGGAATTTTGAAAAACCAAGAGAGGTTTTTGTTCCTGACATACTTATTTAAACAAAAATCTCTCCATGTTTGTACATGTGTCCCAGATCAATAGATATGAAGATGTCTTTGAGACCCAAATTTTCAGAAATTAGCCAAAGCTCCCCAAATTCGATTTGTTATTTTTGGGTTAATTGTCTTTAAAGATTTTGAGTTATCATGTAACTAATTGATGTAACTGTTTCAAATTTAGACCTAAAAGGTAGTTATGGAACTACTTTACTTTTGTAATGATAAAAGGAAGATAAACATATAGTTTTGGGGTTGGATTTTTCACTCAATGAGAGGCTTTTGGAGCTTTGATTTCTCAAGCTAGCATTTATAACTCTTGTGTAAGTGGATGACTGTTATTGATGATATATAAACTGATAATCCCTTTTACTTTTCATGCTTTTTCATTTCTGATCTGGTTGATTGCTTAGTCTACAATTTCATTTCCTGTTTAAAGGTTTATTCATGTAAATGCTTGTAGCTTGTGGGTGGAATTAGTATTTCATGTGTAATGTTTATGGCTTATTGGGATGTGTTTGATCCCCAGTTTATCCAACTTGCATGATTCAGTTTTGTATTAGCTTGTGGATGTTTATTTCCTCCTTGTTGATGAATTTTTTAAAACCAAAACAATAAACAAAAACCCTAAAACCTATTTTACTTCATTTTACTTTTGAGATTGTGTTGGCTTGTTCTTCTAGGAGTCTGAGAACAATTTCTGGCACTAACATCTTTGGCGCCGTTACCGAGGACGAAGCTGATGTATATCTTCCCTCAGATATCATTATTCATTTGATTTTGTTGACATAAAAATGAAGAAGCCAAATGGAAAGACTGGGTATCGGCTTGTTACTTTCCTCCATCAGATTTTGTTCTTATTCATCAGTTCTTTCCTGTATTTCCCATTGCATGTCAAAAGAATTATTTTTTGTTTTGTCTATTCCAATGATCATAAACCTTCAAGTACATATCCCTCTTTGGAAGAAGAAAATCTGCATTCTTCTTATTTTATTGATGTTGATCATATTCCTTAATTTGAAATACATGTGCAGCATGATATACATATACCCATATCTCTTGAAGTTGAATATTCTGGTCATCTTGTAGAGAATAAAGCTAATCTATTACCTTCTACCATCACTGTTGAAACTTGCGAACATCTTGTTGAACCTCATTTTCAACTCACAGATTTTCAGTCTAGACTCAGACAAAAGATGTTTAAACCTCTTAGGCTACCATCTCTCTTACATCCTTACCCTTCCTACTTTGTTGAATATCTTCCCCATTTTATGGGAAAAGACCATATTACAGCAGAGAAGCATTTATAATCTTTTCATAATTTCATTGATAATGTTGAAATCATGCATGAGGATGTTGTCATGAGGTTATTTTCGAAATCCTTTGGTGGAGATGCTGGGTTTTGGTTTCGAAATTTAAAAGCTAATTAAATTGGATCGTGGGAAGAGTTACATGATGTCTTTTTGAAGTATTGGGGTAAGAATAAATCTTATGATCAATTTCTTTCGGAATTTTATAGTTTGAAAAGAGAGAATGATGAGTGAATTACTAAATTTAATTGGAGGTTTCAAAGTTTTTATATCAGTATGCCTCCGGAGATCAGACCTTCGGAAAAAATTGCTATGGTATATTATGTTATGGCTCAACATTAGGATCTTGTCTTTTTCTTGTTAGAAAGGAAATCATCATCTTTAAGACAATTGTTTGAGGATGCAAAAGGAATGGAGGAGAACATCCGAGCTTGCAAAATGCTTCGAGATCAGGCTCATGTTGAAGATATACAAGCTTATGAACAGGAAGAAGAATGTAGGTATCATTCATATTTAAGACAGTTTTCTTCATCATTTTCATATTTTCATATGAACAAGGATATAAATGATGCTTGTGTTGATTCTTCATATCAGTTTGCTGACTTTTTCGATGATAATATACTTTCAGTGGATTATAGTAGAAATTTATTAGTTCCTACTATGAGATTATCATGTTATGAAGAAGAAGTTGCTGCTCTTCAACCTCTTACTATTGATATAAGAAATAAGTTGCCATTCTTGACTTATGGTCACTTTCAGAATTTTATTTGTTCAAGTTTTGATCAAGGGTTTTATTTAAAGGTCGAGAAGCAGTTTGAAAAGCCCTTGGTTTCCATTCTTGATCCAAAGTTTAAAAAGAACAGCAATGGAGAGGAAGAGAATGCTTCACTTTATGATGAATATAATGAAGACATTGAAGTTTTAAATCGGAAATTTCATGATCCCATGGCTTCTTGGATGGAGTTGTATTTTTCAAAGGTTTCTAATGCTCCATCTTTTGGCATACTTCCTATTTCCAGTCATAAGTATCAGCTGCCTACAGACTCTTTATTCCATTTATCACATCTTTTGTGGGTTTTCTCAAACAGTAGCATGCATGGAATTGTGATTCTCAGTTAAATGGTTTCTTGGCTTCACTGGAAGTATGATTACACTTGATTGGGTTGTTTCCTCCGATTATAAGTAGGAGTAAATAACAGAATAAGCTCGCTATACGAGCATGTAGATTCTTTTCAGTATGCTGGTTTGTAGCAGTATTTTGTCATTTCATAGGTATGTGTTCAGAGTTTGAGAAAGTTGAAGAGATTTGGTAAATGACTCCATCACCCAATGAATAAGGCATAAGGTCTATAGGTTCTTGAAGCCTCACAAGGAGGACTTCATCTCGCAGCAAGAGCCAAATGTTATAACTAGATCTTGTTCTTAGTTTATTTGTTCTTTTTGTCCTAATTTTCAACCGTTGGTTTAAAATGATTTTACATTTTATGTTGATTTTAAGAATTTTTGACAATCAATAATTTTGGTTGGATTTAATGCTTTTAATGGTTGAATTATTTCATTATTTTAGTTTTAAGGTTTATATTTTGGGCTTATTAGTTAATATGTACATCTTTAAGCTTTCAAAAACTTATAATAAAATTTTATTCCAAGTTTTGATTTATAATCTAACTCTCATTTTTTAGTCCTTTGTCAAATATTTTCATGAGGAGATTCCTGTAGTAGCTCTGTTTTTCCTGTTTTTGTCATTGTCATTGGGAGAAGATTACAAGGAGATGGAAACAAATTCAAGAAAACCAAAAGAGGTTTTTGTCCAAAACATAATCATTCACAAAACCCTCTCTCAGTTTTGCAACAACTATTATCCTTTGAGAGATTCGAATTCATCTTTGTGGCCTATTTTCAGGCTTTGAATTATTTAATAATTTCTTGTTTTAGTCACAACTTTTCAGCACGTATTTATATCATTTGAAGGAGAATTTTTAAAAACCAAGAGAGGTTTTTGTTCATGACATACTCATTTAAAAAATCCTCTCTCCATGTTTGCACAGGTGTCCTGGATCAAGAGATATGAAGGCGTATTTGAGACCCAAATTTTCAGAAATTCGTCAAATTTCCCCAAATCCGATTTGTTATTTTTGGGTTAATTGTCTTTAAAGGTTTTGAGTTATCATGTAACTAATTGATGTAACTGTTTCAAATTTCGACCTAAAAGGTATTTATGGAACTACTTTACTTTTGTAATGATAAAAGGAAGACAAACATACAGTTTTGGGGTTGGATTTTTCACTCAAGGAAAGGCTTTTAGAGCTTTGATTTCTCAAGCTAGCATTTATAACTCTTATGTAAGTGGATTACTATTATTGATTATATATAAAATGATAAGCCCTTTTACCTGTCATGCTTTTTCATTTCTGATCTGGTTGATTGCTCAGTCTACAATTTCATTTCCTGTTTAAAGGTTTATTCATGTAAATGCTTGTAGCCTATGGGTGGAATTAGTATTTCATGTGTAATGTTTATGGCTTATTGGGATGTGTTTGATCCCCAGTTTATCCAACTTGCATGATTCAATTTTGTATTAGCTTGTGGATGTTTATTTCCTCCTTGCTGATGATTCTTTTAAAACCAAAACAATAAACCCTAAAACCTATTTTACTAAATTTTACTTTTGAGATTGTGTTGGCTTGTTCTTCTAGTAGTCTGAGAACAATTTCTGGCACTAACACCTTCTATAAGCTAGACTTTGGAAAGTCTATGAAGATGAAGAATGTCTTCTTTGTACTAGGACTAAAGAAGAATCTCCTCTCCATATCTGTATTGGATTCAAAACGTATGAGGGTTGCATTTGTAGATGGCCAAGTCCTTATGTGGCCAAAGGGAAATACTATAGATGATGCAGTAGTGATTGGAGAGAAAGAGGGAGGCTTATACAAATTAAATGGCTAACTAGAAAAATATTTGGTCCATGACTCAGTAGAGCTAAGTGAACTTTGGCATAGAAGGCTTGCACATGTGCACTATAGGGCACCACCACTTGCAACAAAAGTTGTTGAAGGTATTCCATAAATAGAAGCAAAGCATGAAGGCATTTGCAAAGGATGTGCGAAGGGAAAGAACACAAAGAAGACATTTCCAAGAGCGAGAGCAAGGGAAAAAGAATCTTGGAAATTATTCATTCCAATGTATGCGGCCCGATATCATCTAGCTAATTAAGTGGGTATGTATATTATGTTTCTTTCATTGATGATTTTTCTATGAAGACATGGATACATTTATTGAAAAGCAAGGATGAAGTATTCAGTAAGTTCAAGGAATTCAAAGCCTTGATCTAGAACCACATAGAGAAGAAAATCAAGACCTTTCGATCAGACAATGGCAGAGAATTCACATAAGATGAATTCAAGGAATTATGTAGAGAGCTAGGGGTTAAGAGGCATATGACCACTCCATATAATCCACAACATAATGGGATTGCAGAAAGAAAGAATAGAACAATTATGGAAGCAGCAAGGGAAATGCTTCATGATCAAGATCTTCCTATGCATATATGGGCAGAAGCTACTAGGACAACTATGTATGTAGATAATCATACTCCGCATAGAGTACTCGAGAATAAGACACCAGAAGAAGTCTTTTCTGGAAAGAAACCAGAAGTCAGTCATCTCAGAATATTTGGTTGTCTGGTGTACATACACATTCTAAAAGAAAAGAGGACGAATTTAGATCCTTCAGGAAAGAAGGGTATATTTGTGGGATGTAGTGAAAGCTCGAAGGCCTACATAATATATTTCCTAGGTTTCAAGAAGATCGACATCAGTAGGGACGTGACATTTGACGAAAACTCATCTTACAATAAATCTAGAAAAAGACCTATTGCAGAATTTGAAGAAACAGAAGTACCTAGGATCCGAGATATAACTATGAATGAAGCAACTCCAGAAGAAGATTGATAAATGGAAGAGCCTCAGGAACCTATAGATCCACCCCAAGAGAAGAATCCTTATAAGAGGAAACTAGCATGGGTACGAGAGGCTATCCAAGGTGTAGAGAGATATGGCACTCTAGAAGAAATGCACAGAGAAAGGAAGAGAACTAGGTCCTACTCCAGTTATGTATCCCTTCTATGTGACATCATTGATAAAGAACCTTCCAAATATGAATAAGCGGTAGAAAATAAAGAATGGAAGGATGCTATGATCAAGGAGTACCAGTCGATCATGCAGAATGATGTCTAGGAGGTGGTCCCGAGACCAGAAGGGAAGTCTATTGTGACTTCCAAGTGGATCTATAAGATCAAGCATGCTGCAGATGGCAGCATAGAGAAATATAAAGTGATATTTGTGGCATGCCGATTCTCCCAGAAGGAAGGGATAGATTATGAAGAAACTTTTGCACCTGTAGCCAAATACACTTCCATCAGATCAGTACTTGCTATGGCTGGAGTGATGAAATGGAAGATACTGGAAGAGGAAGTGTATGTGGAGCATCCACTTGGATTTGAGACACATGATAGGGAGACTCATGTGTGCAAATTGAATAAGTCCCTATACGGTTTGAAACAGGAACCCAAAACATGGTATGACAGCATTGACAGCTTCCTGACTAGCTTGGGATTTAGCAAGAGTAAAAAAGATTCCAACCTTTACTACAAGGTTTAGGAAGGGAACCTAGAGATACTCCTACTATATGTAGATGACCTATTTGTGACAGGTGAGGATGGGTTGATTGCTGACACGAAGAGGAAGCTTGTTTTCGAGATCGAGATGAAGGACTTGGGTATGATGCACTACTTTCTAGGCATGGAGGTGTGGCAGAATACAATTGGAATATCCCTTGGACAAGGGAAGTATGCAGTGGATATCCTGAAGAGGTTCAAGATGAATGATTGCAATGCCATGGCCACACCTATGGCATCGAGCCTGAATCTATTGAGCGATGCTTCATCAGAGTCTATTGATTCCACAATGTATCGTTAGATGATTGGGTCCTTGATCTACGTGATGAATATGAGACCAAATATTTTCTTTGTTGTGAACACATTGAGCCAGTTCCTGACGGATCCGAGACAAGTTCACCTGATTGTTGCAAAGCATATTCTGAAGTACTTGAAGGGTATAGTTGATTATGGGCTCAAGTATGAGGCGAATCATAAAATTAACCTAGAGGGTTATATGGATTCGTATTGGGAAGGTAGTGCCATTAATAGGAAGAGCACTTCAGGGTGTTGCTTCAGTATGGGATCAGGCATGATCTCTTGGTTTAGCAAGAAGCAGTCATGCGTGGCAATGAGTACAACCAAAGCAGAGTATGTCACAGGTTGTTCGGTTAGTTGTGAGGCATTGTGGCTGAGAAAGTTGTACCTGACCTTTTTTTATCTCCAGTTGTATGCTACTTGTATATATTGCGACAACCAGAGTTGTGTGAAGTTGTTGGATAACCCAGTGTTCCATGACAAGTCGAAGCATATTGAGATCAAGTATCACTATATCGGGGATATGGTGCAGAGAGGAGTGGTGAAGCTCCAGTATGTTGAGATGGATGAGAAGATAGATGATGTGTTGACCAATTCGTTAGCCAGATTAAAGTTTGATTACTTCAGAGAGAAGCTTGGTGTTCGTCAGATCGAGGTTCCCTCCAAAGGGAAGTGATGTATCCGGAAGATACAATGCCTTTTCGACATGGTGGAAGGCTGGGCCCCCCATGGTAGGATGTAAGCGCGGAGCCTTTCCAACATGGTGGTAGTCTGGGACTGCCATGGTAGGATGTAAGTGTTGAGCCTTTCTAACATGGTGGCATGATGGGCCTCCTATAGTGAGATGTAAGTGCAGAGCCTTTCCTCGAATGGTAGTAGGTGTGTCCTACCATGCCGGTGGATGTAAGTGATGAGCCTTTCTAACATGGTGGTAGGATGGTCCTCCCATGGTCAAATGTAAGTGTTGGGCCTCCCATGGTCATATGTAAGTGCTGGGCCTTTCTGACATGGTGGCAGGATGGGCCTCTCATGGTCAGATGTAAGTGCTAGGCCTTTCTAACATGGTGGAAAGCTGGGCCCGCCATGTCAGATGTAAGTGCTAGGCTGGGCCTCCCATGGTTGGATATAAGTGCTGAGACCTACATCCATCATGAAAAAGGGTTGGCTCTGTAGAACTTCCTATGACGAGTAGAATTGAGAGATAGCACCATTTGCTCGAGATAACGGGAGTAGTGATGATGATGATCCAAATTTGATGACGATCTATCTTTGATGATGATCCAACTTTGATGATGATCCAGTGGTGAAGACTTGTGCTTATGAATTGTGTTAAGAGAATACCTTCCTAGTTAAGAGGGAGTGTTGATGTATTTGTAACTTCAGAATGTATTTACTAGTATATTTCTTATTATATTTCATTATACCCTGACGGAGATGTTTGTTCCTCCGATCGGGAGAGTCATTAATATAATAAAGTCATGTAAAGTCATTGATGTTAACCCTCCATTGTAAGTCGGGGAAATAGTCCCGACAATTGAGTTGTATCAGGGTTATTAGACTCTCCTAGTGAGGTCGGCCCTGTCGAGTAATTGTCAAGTGAAAAACAAGTATAAATAGAGAGTCAGACTCTCTATTTGGAACACACACTTACTCAACAATAGCACATGAGTGAGAGAGGAGGATCTCGCACAAGTGAGAGAGATAACAGCTGCCGGAGATCATCTTTGTATCTTTGGGTTTTACTTTTTCTATTGGTGCTCATTCTATCTCTGAGGAAGTTGCGGGGTTTTCTCCTTTATGGTTTCCTCGAGGAAAATTATTTGTGTCTCTTATCTCTTGTGATTATTGTTGTGCATGTTATTCTCTTAAATAATTTCCTAGATCATATTGATTAAATGATAAAATTATAACAAGATTATCTAGCATCTAGATTCTATGTCATGGTAGAAATTTGGAAGTAGAGAAAGTCATTATAGAAAAATCCATAGAAAACAATATTCTTGTCCAATAATGTTGGAAGTTGGGAACTCTATTTGGCCAGCAGCTGTTTTGTATACATTGAGAAGGCTCATAGCTGTAGCTATGTTATTAAGTATGCAAATTCAGAAAAATTAATTCCAAAGTACATATAGTATTTATATGGGAATCATAGTCTAGGTTTGTCATATCCAAATAGGAAGCAACCCCCAAACAGACTACATCCAACCTTTATCAGTTCAAGCGAAGGTCAATAAATGTTGAAAGGAGTGACGTGTAACTTATGAATGTTCTGACCTCCCCAGACTAGAGAGTGGTTGTGTATATTTTAACTTAATTTTTTTACACATTAAAAAAAATTCATGCCGCAAAATATTTGAGAATATGTACTTGATATATCTAAGTTTAAGATGAAATCAATATAATTTAATTTTTTTTGTATAAGTCGACATCATTTGCTTTTTTTTACTTTTTTTTTTTATGGGAATGACATATTACATAACATTACACAACATTACATGTTACAACAGAGAACCTTGGTACTCTCAGTGCAATAAAATTTTGTAACCAACATAGATCCATCTTAAACCATGATCTATCAAACACCGAGAGGGATCCATTTTTTTGAGGTGTTTTTTTATAATTTTATAGGACGACATGGATTTTTTAAATTTATTTTCATAATTTTTTAATTTTATAAACCAAAATTAAAATTTTAATTACTTACTATTTTTTGTAATATAGCGTTAACGTTATGTTAACTTACGTGACAACATATCCCCCATCCTGGGCTATATCTCCCCATATTGGACTCTAGAGCACCTAGCTCCTCTTGATGCAATAAAAATCTATAAAAACCTATATTTATCTATTCATTTCATATCAATAAAATAACATTTAATAATGAACATATATAAAAATCAACCCCAATTAGTCAACGAATCATTAATAAACCCATAAATAAATACCGAGTCAACAAACCCCCACCCCACTATTTTCACAAATGTACCATCGCAAGCTTCCCTAAATTATATGTTTATCTATTCTTCTATACAACATCATATTCAATATAATATAGTCACTTAAGTGAAATTACCTTTATTATATAGATTCATCAAGCTCCTATAAAATTGAAAATTAAAGAAAAATATACTTATTTTTTTTATTTTTCATTAAAAAGATACCTATCAATATTTAAATAAAATATGGATTTATATGTTACCACTCCATGAATAATTAAAATATGGATTTATATGTTACCACTCCAAGATTTCTACAGATATCCATTCATCATTGCACATTGTACGTTGTAGTTGACCTTTGTTCATGTGGGAATGCTCTATAATATGCATTTTTAGGTTTCGTCTCCTTCAAGTTTTCCAAACGCTTTGGGTGGCGCAACTTTTTAAAAAGTAGGTCTGTCATAACCCACCAAAACATGTGAAAGCTCAGAAAGTAACGCTTGATTTGTGAAAGTATGGGTGGCCTTGTGATTTTCGAATGATAAAAAGGACTCATGTTGGGTTTTCACAAATGAAAAAAAGGACTCATGTGGGGTTTCATGATAATGATGGACATATTCATGCTATAATAATGGATTCAGAAGGTGTGAGCAGTTAGCATAAACCATATTGACACATGTTTGGTATCTACAAAAGTAAAGGAAGGCCTCTCATGTGTGAAAGCTTAGAATGATGCTTGTGAGGTAAGAACATCCACTTTCCAAGTGGAAAAAAACTACTCATGGAAGGGGCTCATGATACATAACCTAAGGATCTTTGTGAGCTAAGAACATTCACTTTCCAAGTAGAAAAAAAACAGTGTTTGAGGGGGTTCATGATACATAACATCTATATAGAAGATAAAGTTATAATTTAAAATCAATTCTGAATTCCTAGATGATAAAGTTATAATTTAAAATCAATTCTGAATTCCTAGATGCAACATATCCTTGATATCTATTGGAGCTATGTTACATCTCTTCATCGATGTTATTGCATTTTTTCCTTGATATTACTATATAGTTTTTAAGAGAGTATTAGATCATGTAAGAGAGTATTAGATTATGCTCCTAAAAAAATTAGGAATGCATAATGTAGAAAGGATCTTTGTAACACTTTTTATGCTAGTCTTGTAGTAATTTTCTTTTTTTCCACTTTGAAATTTAAAAAAAAAACTTATAATTTATAAAATACGAAAAAATATATGTCCATTTTAACTCGAGAACTATTAAGTATTAAGAAATTGAATTTTTTAAGATGTAAATTTTTTTATTAATTAAAATAGATCTACGTTATTATTATGCATAAAATCCTTAAATTATCTTAGTAAACTAGAGTATATACAATATATACAAGATGTGAGTATGGAATATAACTCCAAAATAAATAAAATAAATAGAGAGATGGATTATACAATAACTCTTAATCAATTAGAAAATCTCCTTCAGGTAACCTAATACATTCACATATGCAAATTGCATATTCCTCCATAATGACAATAGTGACTTCCATATATACATGAGTCTAACTTATTGCATATGTTGGTTCCTTAGTAAGCCATTGAATCTTATTGCACATACATTTACCCCATTTTATATACAAATTAACTCCATATATGCCCTCCTTTAGGTCATATCATAGTGCCCCTTTTCAAAAAGCTTTGTCCTTAAATATTTTTAGTTAAGGGATTTATATGTGGTGAAACCAAGTAACGTGATTTCCTTATATTCATGTTTTGTTGTTGTCACTAATGATAATTCATTCATACAAAATCAAATATTTTCTATTTTAATGTTTGATAGCTAGTTGTTGCATAATTTTATTTCCTTTAATTTGATGTATTTTTGTTGTGACTGCTTCCTTTGATATTAGCATATCAAAGAAAGGTTCTGTGATTCCATGTTCCACTAATATTGTTGATTAAATTCAATATTATTCTTTAATAATGTCAATGTAGATTTTTTTGTTTTCCTTGGAAATGAAGGTATTTATTTGACTTCACCTTTGATGGTTTTTCTTCAACTTGAACATCCATGTCACTAGTCTTCTTTTAAGAGAAAATTGCATTTTCTATCCTTTTTACTTGATCTATGATTACTCTAGCCTTTGAGAATAATCATATTTGGCATGGACATCCTCGAGTTGGAGTTCAACTTCTTCAAGTATTTTTTGGTGACCTTCTTGAATCATGTCTTCCTTCTCCTTTATAATTTTCAATGTGATTTACATCAAATTCTTGTTTCCTTCTTCATTTCTAAATTGATTTCTTATTTACCTAGTCTTTTTAGTCAACCCTTTTGCAAATTTCCACTTCATGTTTTTTGGTAGTCTATTAATCTAAAATCATTATTTTTCTTGATTTTTATAAGGCTTATTTACTTCTTTCTATCTTTGAACCTCATCAAGTATTGTTGGATTATGGTTTCTTAATCTATAGATTTTCTTCATCCTTTTTGCATTTGTTCACCTTTCCTTGTTTAAGTTCTTAACCTCTTAACGAGTACTTCATTAAGGGATTGCATCTTAGACAATTAGTCATCCTTATTCTTGAGCTCTTATTTTAATTCCTCATTATATTTAAATATTATTTGGAAACTTCTTCTTTAGTTCCATTGACTTCATATCCAATTGTATGCATTGCCTCCATTTTTCTATCCCGTATCCATCTATTTGAAAAAAATTGTTTAAATACTACCATGTGGTCTTTAGTAAACTATCTTCATTAAGAATTTTTCACCACTTAGAATCTTTACCATCGTACCAACTATTTGCAACAAAACAAAATGTCATATAATTTTCCTATGCCATCTTCTACCAACTGTTTGCAACATAACAAAATGTTATATAATTTTCCTTTGCCATCTTCAACCATTCCTTAGGATCAATTTCATCTTCGTCTTCATCTCCTTCAAACATAGGTATTGTCATTGGGTTTTAAATGAAGTTTAACCAAAATCCTCAACTTCCAGTCTCCATATTAAAAATACAATGATCCAAAAAAACTTATATATTATTTCCATTATATGCACATTCCTATTTCCACCAATTTTTGAATCACCTCAGTTGGACAACCTAGTCAAAAGTTATTTTAATTTCAAGATAGCATACATTTTAAAACCTTTAGAGACTATCGTGTTTCCCAACATGGAAAATAGGGGTGCAATTTATCCCATTAGCTAATTTTCGATGTTTTTCTTTCAAAATCGATTTGCCAATCTCAATACTAGACAAAAATGTTTTCCTCTAAGCATTGCCAAAATTATCTAGAAACTATTTGAAATCCTTTAAACTTGTAATTTTTTTAGAAAAATATTCTCAAACATTTTAAGTTTGGAAGTTTAAGAATTAGTAAGATTCGCTAAGTTTTCTACACTTTAAGAAAAATATGAGTTCTGAAAATTTTACATGTTTCCCAAACTTGTGCTTGATGTAACTATAAAATTTTAAACCCTCTTAGTCTATAAGTTTGGAATCTAGTATCTTGATATGTCTTCTCTATAATGTCATACGTTCTACAAAATTCGTAAGTGACAAGAGGAAGTTATTGTAACCATCCCAAAACTTGTTTATTTTGGCCCTTTCATGAGAGAACTCTTGTACATCTTGCTACATGTTCAATATTTTAATTATACTTTTGAAATTTTGAAATAAAACACTATGGTCCATTTTCTTTCCAATGAAATTAGTGGAACTCAATTTGAATCACTCTACAATCATATATGATTATTTTATTACAAACACATTTATGATAATAGTTTTAGGACTAATCCAAAACCCGAACTTCCATAGCCTATAACTTGAAAATATAGTGAACCTTGAAATTTTGATTAATGTACCTTTATATGTCCTCTCAACACGCTATTTTCTTTTCTTTTCTAATTCCGTCTTCTTTTGATATAAGGAAATAGGTTAATTTCCCAAGAATCAAATGTATCTAGCATGAGTGGAATTGTGCCCCCTTACGAATCATTAATGGGTTATTACACATGGCTAGATTGTGTTTCTGCATAATGATGCAATTGCATATCAAGGTAGATTTGATGATAATACTAAGGTGGTAGCCTTCAAGAATAGATACTTCCCCCTACATATCCCCTTAATAAGAAAAAAAGAGAGTTTTTCCATGCCATACTTCCCCCTACATATACCAAGAGAGTTTTTCCATGCATTTCAACTTTTACAAGTATGTCCTTGAAGATAAATTGTAAACATAACACATTTGTAATTAACATAGTAGGGTTGTATACATAAACAAAACTGACTTGGGCATAATGTTTAATCATTGTTGAGGTGTTCCTCACGAAAGGGTAATTAGGCTTTTAATATGAAGGTATTTATTATTTGTGTAGAATCATTAGGCAAAGAAGTTGAGTTGGTGTTATCACATAAGAATGTATCTTTACACAAGAATGTAGTATCTTTAGTACACAATTCATATATATGTATCTTTAAGCAATTTTGATCTTTTCATATGATTTCTATATATATAATAATGTTATAAAATAATATTGTGAATCAAAATATAATTAGTGTAGATTCATTTTAATTAACGATATATCATATTAAGAAAGAGATCATAATTTTATGGAATTTTTTTCTTTTTATAATAATTTTATAAAATAATTTTGTGAATAAAAATAAAATCAATATGGATTAATCTTAATTAAAAACATATCAAATTAAAAATAGATCAATATTTTGGAAGCGTTTATATATATAACAAATATTTTTATTTATAATTAAAATTTAAAATAAATTTATTATAATAATAAAATAAATTAAATATTAAACATTAATAGTTATGTGAATTTACCATCATTATAATATAAGATTATTATATTAGAATAAATCTTACTTGTAAACATCAAAAGAGGATCTCGATCAAAATCAAAATTTATGAAATTACAATTTTTTTTAATTTGTTTTCCTTTATAAAAACATTATTAGTTATGTGAATTTACCATCTTAGTACTCTATTGGAGTAAATCTTCCTTGTAAAAACAAAAATTTAAATAAAAAATTATAAAATTACAATTTAAAATTTAAATAAAAAATTATAAAATTACAATTTTTTAAATTTGTTTTCATTATAAAAGCACATTATTAAGAAAAAATTATTTGAACATTATTAGTTATGTGAATTTGCCATCATCTTAGTACTCTATTAAAGTAAATCTTCGTGGTAAAAACAAAATTCTAAATAAAAATTTATAAAATTACAATTTTTTAAATTTGTTTTCATTATAAAAACATATTATTAAGAAAATTTTATTTGAAGTTAAATAAATAGTAATAAAAATATCAACCATCACAAAAAATCTTACCTATTTCTATCTATATCTATTCATTGTAAGGAGGTCATTAACTTTAGAAGATCAAAAGTATCTCTCTGTTTTAACTAGTTCAAAGAAAAACACTTCAAAGAAAAACACTAATATAGTCAAGATAAGAACGAACTCTCACAAGCTCCATAGTGAAACATGTCGTTGGGCAGTTCCTAAAACACCATTAGTGGAAAGGATCTATTAGAATATGAACATTAAGGATGAAAATCACTTCCTCTTAGAGTGCCCTGAGTACACCCACATTAGATCTCAGTTCCATAATCTTTGTTGCAATACCGACCTTCCTAGACTTTTAACTTGTCAAAATTATAGTGAGCTCGTGATGCTTCTCTCCAAGCTCTTTAAGCATAGAAATACAATTTTAAAACAAACTAAATAATTCGTTTCTTTAGTTCTGATAGACCAAAATTTGGTATCACAGGAAATTAACCATCATCATTTTCATCATCGTCATCAATTAGCTAAAATAAACCATATTCTATTTCCAATTATAATATGTTAAAACAGGTGGGAACGCCCTCTCTTTTAAAAAGGTAAGTCTCTCGTAATTGTGAATTGGTTTAAAAAGTAACCCTTGACTTTGTAAGAATCTTGGCGACCTAAGAGCATCCCGCTTTCCCATGAAAAACACGATAAAGTGGTCACGTTTTTTAAGTATGGTTCTCTTTTGATAGTAGAGGAAGAAGTCGAGGGTTATTCGTCGAATTGAGGGGAAGGAGGTAATTAAACACATAATTTTGAAGGGTTTATAAATAAGATTGAATTGAAGGTTATAATACATTTATTTATTTGATTTATTTGATTCAGCTTGATAACTTCTTTTTGAAGAGTATTAGCACATCAAACATTCATTGCAAAGATAACATTCATTAATTTCTCTCAACCTGCTTTGAATTCACTAAGTCAAATTGAATTTATATTAATACTTAAATGATTTAACATGATTTTTATTTTTTTAGTAATATTTATTTAATTTTATTTTTAATAATAATTTTATCTTGCTTTAAATCCATTAAATCAAATTCAATTCATATTGATATTTAAATGATTTAATAAGATTTTTATTTTTAGTAATATTTATTTAATTTTATCTTTAGTAATATAAAGTTATTTTCTGACATAACATATCAATGTATTTTTGATAATTTATCTTACCCCATAAATTGACATGAGTAGGATACCTGGATAAAAAAAATTAGTTGCTAAAGAGATACCTAATAAATGAATATTGTTTAGTCCCTCACCCCAGCTTTCTTAGGCTTTAGATATAATTTTCCATTTTACTAATGAAATACCCCTCTCTCCTTACAAAATTAGTTGCTAAGGATATACCTAATGAATGAATATTGTTTAGTCCCTCACCCCAGCCTCCTTAGGCTTTAGATATAATTTTCCATTTTAATAATGAAATACCCCCACTCTCCTTACACCTTAAGAAAATAAATATGAAACAAGACTTTCTATTTTTCTCTAGAACCGGTTTTGAAATATGATCCATAATAGAATGTGAGACATAAGAATAGCTTCAAGAACCAATTTTACGAAAGTTAGCCTTCTACTAATTGAAAACCATTTATTACACCACGCTTTTACTATACAATCAATTTTCATAAACAACCACACTTAGTTTGACTTTTTGTAACCATTAAGCTTCAGAAAAACCTAGATATTTAAAGCCCTAATTCAAGATAATTTTCAATCTATCTTCTATCTCTTTGTGCAAACCTTAGAAACTTAGAGTATATGTTTGGACATTTAGTTCCATCATCGTAGCATGAAATAAATATTTAGAATCTCTTGCAACTTAGGAGCATCCCTCAAATTTCCATTTGTAAACAAGGATAACATAAAAAAAACTATAAGTGAGTTAACCCCAATACTAAGGGTAATCTTTTTGCATTCTTTATAGCTATGCAATTACAACTAAAAGAAAAAGAAGAGGGGAAAACAACATCTTATTTTAGGCCCTGGGAAGGCTTGAACAATTTGGATGAAGAGTCATTTATAGGCACTACAAAGGACCTAGAGGAGATGCATCCCATAATTCATCTTAAAATAGAGATCTATCAAATCTCACATGTTGAAGTGCCAACCTAAGATATAACTAGCTAAACTTATCATAAGTATTTAACATATCTAACTTCAATACCATTAAAGGATGATGATTTGATTATAAGAAGGCCTTCTAGTTGCATCAATGGCCTCATAAAAACCAAACTTCTTTACTGATATGACCTCCAAATAATTTATTTTGATACTTAAATCAAAAAACCTTAAAATTAAATTTAAGATTAGCTTGAAATAAAAAAGAGGAATTTGCCAATCAAAATTAATGCTAGAAATGTAGAGTAGAAGGCTTCTAAAACCTTTCCACTTTTGTTCAGTCCCTTAGTGACTTGAACAAGATCCTCCTCAGATAGATCACAAAAACCAATAAATAATTCAAAAGTCCACCCATTAGCAAGACTTCTTTTACTTCCTCCCTAAACACCTCCTCCATCAACATTTCATTATTCTCCTCTCTAAGAAAGCTAGAAAAATAAGAAGTAAACATCAAAATTTCTTCAATGTTTGTTCTTATTACTCATTTATATATGTCTTGAAAGAGTTTTACTCCTAAATCTACAATCTCGAAAAGGATTCTAGCTTTGAATCTTAACTTTGACTTCTTCGTCATTTTGAGTCTCATAGAATTCACTTTTTTCATGAAATTTACATAATTATGAAAGAACTTAATATTTTCATATCTCTTTCTATCCACACTACTCTACTCTTCCTCGAACATTTAGTTTATCTCTTTTAAAATAGTTCAAATATTTTTTTTCTCTAGTTCTAATACTTTATATTTCTCCTCCTCCCATATTATAACTTCATCATTTTAATTTTAAATTCCAACAATTTCCTTTTCCACTACTTATAAATCTTGTCGATTTCTTTCTTTAATGAGACCCAAGAGACCACTCCACCCTTTAACTTCTTTCAACTAATTTAAAATTCTTGTAGATCATTGCCCTTATTTTCCCACTTTTTTATTAGACCCAATGTTGATGTATATGTAACTTTGGAATGTATTCTTCTATGTATCTTATGTATTGTAACCCGATGTTTATTCCGGGATGTTTCTATTATGTATTTGAGTCATGTGATCATGCCCCGATGTTCCGATCGAGAAGATTAATAATCTAAACAAGTCATATCAAGTCATTAGGTAAGTCCCCACAGTTTCGGGGCACTTGAGTTATTATACAATAATTAAGGTGTAGGCTGGAGTAGTAATTGTTAGGTTGAGCCTACGTGTGAAAATGCAATTCAAGTGAACGGATGAATATAAATAGAGAGTGAGAGACTCTCTATTTATCACTTGTGAAATACATCACTTGCTCTCTCAAGTGTGGCGCACTAGTGGAGAAGGAAATATACTGGGACAAGAAGACTACTGCTGTTGGAGTGCATCTTTCTGTTTTGGGGTTTTACATCTTGTGGTGATACTATCTTAGAGGAAGTTACGAGGTTTTCTCCATTTATGGTTTCCCCGATCAAAACTCTTTGTGTCTCTTGTCTCTTGTGATGTGCTTATGTTATTGTTGTGCTTGTTATTCTCTCAGTGAAAAGATCCTAACATAATGCTAGCTTAAATGTTGAAAAACTAACATGGTATCAGAGCTAACCTGAGAAGAAGACATTGTGCAGCTACAGGAACTAGGGCTTCCTATTTTGTGGATCTTCCTCCACATATTTTCAGCAAAAGTATACTAGGATGACTCTCCATTGAAGGGTGCATCTTTCTGTCGATGCGGAATTCAATTTCAAGCATTTTCAGTTTTGATGTGGAACTTAGGGCTCTCTACAGAAGAGGAATTTTTGAGTGAGACCAGCATAGGATTTTTCTCCTCATCAAAACCAAAGTTTAGAGACCTGGATCAAGAAATTTGGTTGGGTGAAACTCCAGAAAAGTCAAACCCTAGTTTGACCCTGAGCTAGGAGAAACCCTAAATACTAAAACTGCTAAGTTTTGGTACTGTCGCTATATTCCGATATTGGCGAAGTCTCAGAAGCTGAAAATTGCAGGGGGCGAAGATAAAATCCTGATGAACATTGTGTCCAAAAATAAGCCTCTGATTCGCTATATTCTGGGAGATAAGATCTCTCAAAGTTAGGGTTCCAGCCTCTTCCATAAATCATCCATAAACAGGACACCTGGGGAGAATTGCAATATCTTGGGCTACAGAGGTCCAAATAGAATTTATGAAGATTTTACAGAAAGGGCACGGACTGTAATTTCGGTGGTCCGAATATCAGACTCAGAAGATGAACCAGTGAGATGTGGCATGCCGTACAACTTCGCTGTTCTGAATAGTTCTGTAACAGGTCACCTTGGGAAAAGGATAATAAATCCCAAATGGTGAAACCAATTCTGATGAAACCTATGGTGTTGGATCAGGGACATGTGAGGTTACCTCAATGCGAAATTGTAGACACATAGGATCAATAAATTTTGGAGATATCAAAGAAACAGTAACAGGTACTTTTGCAGAAGAAATTGGAAAATTAGGGCTTCCTATTCCAGGAGCTTCCCTCCACTGTTTTTAGAAAAGGAGTACATTGGACAGCTCCATTTGAAGAGACCTATCTGTTTGTCCAATTAGATCTGAAAGATTCCAAGTTTTGAAAATTAGGGTTTCTGTGACAAACCCTAGATCAGCGAACTCCGGGACAAGGACAGACACCTCAAATCGGTAAGATCTAATCATTTGCTATTTCCATTTGAGGTTCTCATTTCAATATGATATATCACATCAGCTTGGTGACAAGCTTGGGGAAGTTGACAACTTCCAAGCCTAAAAGTATTTGATCTCTCTGAAGAAAATGGATTGGACACCTACATGAGTATAGAGGTTCCAGTTTCAGAGGAAGATGAGGTTAGAAGCCTTTCACAAGAAGAACTTGGTCAAGGCCAAAGAAGACATCATGCTCATGCTGCAGAGGATGATGAACCATCTAGAAAGAGATCCAGATATGAAAGTGAAGATTCTTCAAGCGAGGATGAATATGTTCTGATATCAGCTCTCACAGGTAACATTACTCATGGAAGTGATGATTGACTCATAGAAAGTGGGGCTTCCAAACATATGACGGGACTCAAGGAAAGACTATCGATGATGCGGTAGTGATTGGAGAATAAGAAGGAGACTTGTACAAATTGAAGGGCCATCTAGAACAAGCCTTGATCCATGACACAGTAAAGCCAAATGAGCCTTGGCATAGAAGGCTTGCACATGTGCATTACAGAGCACTACCTATGGCAAGCAAAGCTGTTCCAGAATTTCAAGCTATTTGAAGGGAAGAACAAAAATCAGAATATGACCTAAAGAAACCAGTTGAAGGATGTGAAGATCCAGAATGAAGAGACCATGCAGTCATAAGAGTCTCTCAAATCAAAGAACAACTTGAAGTGGTAAAAGAAGAAGTGAAGAATGCAGAAGTGGTGATGGCCATTTTGAATGGCCTCCCAGGATCGTAGGATTCATTCATTCGAGGAATGTGTGCCAAAAGAAAGCGATTGCTTTCAATAGACTATGGGAAGAGAACTCACAAGAAGAAGAAGCTCGAGAAGAGAAGGTGGGAGCAACTGAAGATCAAGCTCTTACCATCCAAAGAAGATCCCTCAAGCAATGAGGAATATGAAGAACTCAACTCTTGAAGAACTTCTCATCCTCCTTACCATTTGGATAAGAAACGATGCTATCATGAATGAAGAAGATGATGAAGCTGAAGGCTCAAGAAGCAGTGTACCCACTAAACAAATACAGATAAGCATTCAATTGTCATTTCATTTTTTTGTTATGCATTTGTTTATATTCAGTTATTGTATTATGCATGATAGGATGTTTGCATTAATGACCGTATACTACTAATATGCATGTGATGGGTAAGTAGCTCATGGTTCTATACAAATTATCCATTGCTACTTATCTAGAACGAAACCTCTTTGCTGATATATTGGATTAGTGCACAATCTCAATAGTGTCCTGGTAGAGATGGAAGGCATCTAGAAAGTTTCAGTGAGATATGGATGAATGTTGTATTGGCTAAAGTAGTTGCATGATCATATATTTATGCATGAGAAATTGCCAGTATAAATATTCCTTATGAAAGGTTTCTAACCATACAATTGCATTTGACTTGTAGGAAAGGCCCCATACATAATTGCCTACAAGCAAAGAAGAATGAAGACTTGTTCCGAAGAGCAAGTGATGACATTTCAAAATGAAGAATAATATGACGAGTGCAGTGCCATCATTGAAGAAAGGGAAGACCAGTTCAAGAAGAATGATGTCAGGGCGCAGTATCGAGACCTGAAGAGAAGTTCGTAGTTCCATCATGCAGTAGATGGGAACTTCGTGGAATACAAAGCAATATTCATAGCATGAGGCTTCTCACAAAAGGAAGGCCTAGACTGCGAAGAGACATTTGCAACCAGTAAGAGTTGAAACACATACATGGTGAGACTGATGAAGATCTTAACCTTTGCTACAAGGTTGAAGATGTAAGTCTATACACTAGATGGTCACATAGAATATTAGTAGCATAGGAAGCTACTTGTCACTCTAGTACATAATGTTTTCAGTGCATAGAGCACAGAAGACAGAGGGAGTATGATGCTCCACTTTAGAGGGAGTGACTACAGAATATATTGAGGTTCGACATGGTACGACAGGATGGGCAGGTTACTGATGACTCTAGGCTTTACTGAGAGTAAAGTGGATTCCAACCTTTGCTTCAAGGTTGAAGACGGAAGACCAGTGATGTTCCTGTTATGTGTCGATGCACAATTGTTATAGGTATGGAGGTGTGGCAGAGTGTGGATGGAATCTTCCTTGGACAAGGGAAGTATGCAGTAGAGATCCTGAAGAGATTTGGGATGATGGAGTGCAAGGCTATGGCCACACCTATGGCATCGAACCTGAAGCTACTGAGTGATGCTTCATCAGAGTCGGTTGATGCTACGATGTATCATTAGATGATTAGGTCCTTGATGTACCTGAGACCAGATATTTGCTTTGCTGTGAACACATTGAGACATGTTCACCTGATGGTTGCAAAGCATGTAGGGGTACAATTGATTATGGGCTCAAGTACGATGTGAATCAGAAGATTAACCTGGAGGGTTATGTTGATTCAGATTGGGCAGGTAGTGCCATCGATAGGAAGAGTACTTCAGGGTGTTGCTTCAGTATGGGATCAGGTGTGATCTCTTGGTTTAAAAGGAAGCAATCCTGTGTGGCACTGCGTACAGCTGAAGCAGGGTATGTCGCAGCTTGTTCAGCTAGTTGTGAGGCAGTATGGCTGCGAAAGCTACTGTCTGATATATTTGATCTCCAGTTGGATGCTACTTGTATACATTGTGACAACCAGAGTTGCATGAAGTTGTCAAAGAATCCAGTGTTCCATGAAAAGTCGAAGCATATCGAGATCAAGTATCACTATATCAGGGATATGGTGTAGAGAGGAGCAGTGAAGCTCCAGTATGTTGCGACGGAGGAACAGATAGCTGATGTGTT
>LPNX011049505.1:3888-32862 GCA_001517045.1 Pseudotsuga menziesii
TAAACGAAAGCATAAAAAGATAAATTTTGCATGTTCATGGTATTTTATTGGGATTGGGGTTAGAGAAATAAAATAGAATAAAGTGATTCGTTATTAGTTGTTGAGGTTGGAGAGAAATAATAAAATAAAGCATAAAAAGATAAAGTTTGGATGTTCATGGTATTTTATTGGGATTGGGGTTAGAGAAATAAAATAGGAGAAAGTGATTCGTTATTAGTTGTTGAGGTTGGAGAGAAATAATAAAAGAAAGCATAAAAAGATAACGTTTGCATGTTCATGGTATTTTATTGGGATTGGGGTTAGAGAAATAAAATAGGATAAAGTGATTAGTTATTACTTATTGTTGTTGAGGTTGAAGAGAAATAATAAAAGAAAGCATAAAAAGATAAAGTTTGCATGATTATGGTATTTTATTGGGATTGGGGTTAAAGAAATAAAATAGGAGAAAGTGATTAGCTATTAGTTATTCATTGTTGAAGTTGGAGAGAAATAATAAAATAAAGCATAAAAAGAAAAGGTTTTCATGTTCATGGTATTTTATTGGGATTGGGGTTAGAGAAATAAAATAGGAGAATGTGATTCGTTCTTAGTTATTGGTTGTTGAGGTTGGAGAGAAATAATAAAAGAAAGCATAAAAAGATAAAGTTCATATGTTCAATTGAGGTTGGAGAGAATAATAAAAGAAAGCCTAAAAAGATAAAGTTTGCATGTTTATTGTAGTTTATTGAAATTGAAGTTTGAGGAAAAAAATATGAGAGTATAAAAAGAAAGTATCTTTATTCACTATAATTCACTTATTAATTATTAAGATTTTGAAAAAATAAAATATGAAAAATATTAAGAAGATAAAATATGCAGTGTTCATTGTATTTGAGTTATTGCATCTAGGCCTCAGAAAATAAAATAAATCATAAAAATTATAAAGTATATTTGTTCAAGATATCTAATTATTGCTATTAAGGTTGGAGCTAAAAATAAGAGAAAAAAAGTATTTCATTGAAATTTAGGAATAAAATAAAATAAATTATAAAAATGATAAAGTATGCTTGTTCAAGATGATTTGATTATTGGAATTAGGGTTAAAGTGAGATAATAAAAGAAATGAGACAAGGTATATCATTGTAATTTAGTTATTAGGATTGAGGTTAGAGGAAAAAATAAGAGCGCTCATAAAAAATATAAAATATGTTTGTTTATGGTGATTTAGTTCTCATGATTGAAGTTAAGAGAGAAGACAAGAAAATCATAAAAAACATAATATATGTTTGTTTAGTGTAATTTATTGGCATTTAAGTTTGAGGATAAAATAAGGGAAGTCATAAAGAAAGTATAAGGGAAGTATAATGCATGCTTGTTCATTATACTTTAGTTATTGAGATTAAGGTGGAGGGAGAAAATAAGAGAAGCCATAAAATGATAAATAGGTTTGTTCGTTGTAATCCAACAAACATAGATCCATATAAACTCCCAATCTACCATATCTCTATAAGGATAATATACATAGAGGTGAAACCTTTTTTTATGGTCTATCTCTTATTGGATATAGATTTAGACATGAGGGATTTGTTTACATTTTAGTTTTTTTTATTGTTTTGGTTATTACATTTTCCTATTCCTTAAAATTTAGTCTTAGTATTTTAATTAAAATTTATGTGGCCTCAATATTACTATATTGTAACCTTACATTACATATTATGTATTGTGACAACATCTTCCCCAGAAATGTTACCTTATGTAACATAACATGACAACATCTCCTCAAAACTGGGCTGTAGAAACATGTAGAAACGTCTCTTGATGCAATTATTGAATTTAGGTTTGAAGGAGAAAATTAAAAAAATCATAAAAAATATAAAGTATCCTTCTTCAATGTGTTTATTGCGGTTGGATAGAGAAAATAAGACAAAAAAAACATGAAGGATTCTACTCATGAAGCATTGAGGATAAAAGGTCGACCAATAATAAAAAGAAAAGAGAAAACCTCTAACAATGTGGCCTCCTCAAGTACAGAGTGGAATCATAAATCTTAAATCATAAACTCTAATGCATCATATCATATGCCACGTTTTACATATTCAAAATTTTGAAATATTACATAACCAATTATTAATTAAACATCAAAGTTGGTCTAATTTTAAATTTAATTTAACATACTTCTTAGATATAATATGCAAAATCATAACTTTAAATAATTTTAAATTAAATTTTACATAGTTTTTGGATATAATATGTAAAATTAAAACTTCATAACATTAGGACATCATACTATTCATGCTACATCAATGAACATAGATTCATTTCGCAATTTTTAAAATTCATTCATATAAATAAGAAATGTCCATTTTTTCCATTAAAAGTTAAAGATCGCATACACGATATATATAGCAAGTGCGCTATATCGCATATGCGATATGGAAAAAAAAATAGAGGTCATGGGCCTCATTTCTCATTTGCACAGGGACGTTTCGGGAGAGCGATAAAACGCATAGGCGATAAACCGCATAGGCAATAAATCACACAGGCAATAAACTGCATAAGCAATAAATCGCACAGGCGATAAACCGCATAGGTGATTTGCGTTCCGTCATTTGGAGGTCGATTTGGAGGTGGCTTGGCTCCAATGGCACATAACTACTCATATATGTTACAAATTGTTTTCAATTCTTTATTGTTTTTGTTAATTTCATAGTTTTTATAATTGTTTAAAACAAATTTAATAAAAAAAATTGAATTAAATCAAAGAATGATAAATTAAAACAATTTGTATTTTTTGTTTACTTCTTAACAAATAACAGAAATGAGCAAGATAATGTGGAAGACGAACCCACTAATAACCCAGAACCTAACCCAAACATGAACCCAAACCAAAACCCGGAGGGGGAAGAATATCGAAACTCACAGATTCTCGTGTGTTTGGCATCATTAAGGTTCCTTAGGTCATCTATTAGAGGGGGGGATCATTTGAGGCAATCTTTAGTGAATGCATTGGACACAATAACAAACAAAATTGCCAATGCCCAAGGATCTCTGTACAACATTAGCGCGTATAGAGAATCTAGGAGGAAATACTACTCCAATGGTTTGAGCTATAAAGACATCAATGACCTAAAGATTAGAAAAGACCAATTATTTTCATTATTCTGGGACCCTAGCACCGGATTGGTTCCACCCACCAGTCAAGCACACATTTCCATAGACTGGTGCATGGAACCAAATATAAAGGCCAAATGGATGGATCATTGGTATATGGTCTTCGATGAAGACCCTCATGGAAATAGGGACATCCCCTTATATTTCCTTAGGAAATTGTATGCAGAATTCATCCTAGGGAAACATGTTAACTATTTTGATATCTTAGGCTTCTAGGGTGTTGGTCATGGGATGCCTGAAAATAGGGAAGGGGACGGGATGAATCCTAATCGTGTGCCACGCCCTCTACAAACACCAAAACCCCCTTGGCTTTATCCTCCTGCGGGTCCTGTGATTGAGGATACACATGAGGCCTTATTTGACTTGCCAGATACATTGCTTCAGCATGGGATTGATGTCTAAGGCAATGTAGGCCAAAGGGTTGGAACTTCTAAGGCTGGCCCATCACACAGTAAGGATCCATATACATATCACACCGGAGAGACGGAATGTTCAGAGCATCGTGTTACTCCACACCCTTGCACATTGTGTGGAGGCATATGCTATGGCCATGCTTCACACTTTCGAGATGATGGATTACTTCAATTTGTAAGAAAAACTCATTATTTTCATATTATATTTTGTTTCATATCACAATTTTCAATTGGTTTGCAATTTATTTCTATTTAAATATATAACAAATTATGTGAACAAATATACAGCTGGAGTCCCATGGCACACTAGAGTCGCATAGTCCATTGATCAATGTTGAGAACATTGACGCTGCTATCAATATTGCATATGGGTTTGGTTCTTCACCATTAGCAGTAAGAACTATACTTGTTAATTTGTCAACTTTATTTACATATTTATAGTAGAGATTGTAACATTAAATACATCCTAATTTTGATATAACATGTTTTATCTAGAGTGATCAGGATGAGTACATTGAATCCCAGCCTAGTCCCTCTCATGCAAAGGTAGATTCCGAGACATAGGTATTCTTTTAAATATGCTTTTAATTATGTTTCACTTTCTTTGGAAAAATCATTTTTCGTCCATCATGTATATGTCTCGTTTTCTTTGTATTATCTGACATTGACATATGTTACATTATGCAGGCAACCATTGATCCATTGGTGCTTGAAGAGCAAAAAAGCAAGGTTGTTGTCGACCTACCTCTTCCCCCCCGCTAAATACATGTATGTTTCACTTTATTTGAAAACATCATTTTACATCCAATTAGTATATATGTCTATGATTATTTTTATTATCTGAATTTGACATATGTTATTTTATGCAGGATTCTATTGAGGCACCAGTGCCTGAAGAGCTCCAGATTGTTGACCCGCCTATGATAAGCCAACAGGTATGTTTATGTGTCGCTTTCTTTTAATTGTGATTTTAATGATTCAACATGTACTTTTTAATTTTTTGAATTTGTCTAATTGTAACTTTATCCTTTTGTATGTAGGAAGGTGAGTTTGAATATTTTGTCCAAAAAGTGAGCTTCTTCGCTAGTACAAGAAGAAGTCCTTTTTTCTCATTGCTAGTTAATCAATCCACTAGTTACACACCTTCTCACGTCCCGCAGGTATATTTATACATTTCAACTCTTGGTTATATTGCTTTTTGTACATGCAAGTAACTTTTTCCTTGTTGCCCCCATTGATATGTCTCTTTTTCTTTGTATTATCTGACATATATGTTACTTTATGTAGGAATCTATTGAGACAGTGGTGCTTGAAGAGCAACAAAGCGAGGTTGTTGTCGACCCACCTTTAACGAGGCAGCAGGTAAGTTTATGCATTGCTTTCTTTATACATTTATGTATGGCTTTCCTTGATTTGGTGCTTTCTCTTTGTACATTCTTTGTAGGTTTATGTATTGCTTTAACATATGTTAATTTATGTAGGAATCTATTGAGAGTGGTGCTTGAAGAGCACCAAAGTGAGGTTGTTTTCGACCCACCTCATCCCCCCTGCCAGGTACATGTATGTTTCGCTTTCTTTGGAAACATCATTTTCTCTCCATGTAGTATATATGTCTATGATTCTTTTTATTATCTGAAATTGACATATATGTTACTTTATGCAAGATTCTAGTAAGGAACCAGTGCTTGAAGAGCACCAAATCGATGACCCACCTCCGACAAGCTAGCAGGTATGTTTATGTATCATTTTCTTTGTATGTTTTTGTATCACTTTCTCTAATTTGGTGCTTGAAGAAAACCAGATCTGTGACCCACCTCTTCCCCTCGATGTACATGTATATTTGTTGACATTTTCCTATATATATTTTTTATGCAGCTTGATAGTGAGCAAGTGGTGCTTGAAGAGCACCCAATCAAGGTCACTGCTAGTGAGGCACCAGGACCCACCATTACTTACTCTCGTACAGTAAGCAAAAATGTTATATTGGTTTTGGAATTTGAACAAATGTACATAGAATTTTTATAGGTTGGTAAACTAACTTACAAAATTTGGTTTTTTTGTAGTCTCCACTGATGCGACCTATCCCTCTTGTTTAGCAATGGGGATCACGAGTGCGCAGTCAGAAAAGAAAGCTACACTTCTCCAAAGACATTGGAAGTGGCAGTGAAAGGGGGGATAACTAGAACAAATGTATAGGGGGGATACATAGATGTAACCTTTTGTTTTTATTCACAGAGATGTACATTTTGATCCACTATTTTGTATGATGGCCATGTGGCATGCCAATTTTTGTAACATTATTTCTATACATATATAATATAAATCAAGGCTCAAATTTATACATATATGGTTGACTTGATCTTGGAACATTATATGTGTGGTTCACCTATGTGATATAATGATATGTGTTGTTAACATGTGTGCCTTAAAGGAATAATTTATGACTCGTCAACTTTTTAACATTATGGCTATCCTCAACTTTTTAACATCATAACCATACCATACACTACCTAAATTACATATACACTAACATCATAACACTAAGTCATGCATGCATGTGTAATATACCATATCATACCCTACAATACCTTATGATACTAACATCATACCATACTAACATACAATAACATACCATAACATAACATACTAACATCATACCATCCTAACATACCATACCATAGTAATATACCATACCATACCCTACAATACTAACATCATACCCTACAAACCTTACTTGGTTTTCAATATGTACACATACATCCATGTGTTTCTACTTCCATCTCATAACTTGTAAAGAGGTCACTAAACCATAGTTCCATGTCATAACTTTTCAACCCTAGTGATAACATGCAAAGTGGTGTTCATGAAACCCTAGTTGGTTTCCAATTTGTGGATGTCCATGTGTTTTTAGTTCCGTCTCTTAACTTGTAAAGAGGTTACTAAACCGTAGTTCCATCTCATAACTTGTCAACCCTAGTGATAGCATGCAAATTGGTGTTGATGAAAGCCTAGTTGGTTTTTAGTTTGTACATGTCCATGTGTTTCTAGTTCCGTCCCATAACTTGTAAATTGCTTACTCAACCCTAGTTCCATGTCATAACTTGTCAACCCTAGTGATAGCATGCAAATTGGTGTTCATGGAAGCTTAGTTGGTTTTCAATTTGTACATGTCCATGTGTTTCTAGTTCCGTCTCATAACTTGTAAATTGCTCACTGAACCCTAGTTCCATGTCATAACTTGTCAACCCTAGTGATAGCATGCAAATTGGTGTTCATGAAAACCTAGTTTCTTTCCAATTTGTACATGTCCACATGTTTCTAGTTCCCTCTCTTAACTTGTAAAGAGCTCACTAAAACCTAGTTCCATCTCATTATTTGTCAACCCTAGTGATAGCATGGAAATTGGTGTTCATGAAAGCCTAGTTGGTTGCAAATTTGTAGATGTCCATGTGTTTTTAGTTCCATCTCATAACTTGTAAAGTGCTCACTAAACCCTAATTCAATGTCATAACTTGTCAACCATAGTGATAGCATGCAAATTGGTGTTCATGAAATCCTAGTTGGTTTCCAATTTGTACATGTCCATGTGTTTCTAGTTTCGTCTCATAACTTGTAAATTGCTCACTGAACCCTATTTCCATGTCATAACTTGTCAACCCTAGTGATAGCATGCAAATTGGTGTTGATGAAAGCCTAGAGGGTTTTCCATTTGTACATGTCCATGTGTTTCTAGTTCCATCTAATAACTTGTAAATTGCTCACTAAACCCTAGTTCCATGTCATAACTTGTCAACCCTAGTGATAGCATGCAAATTGGTGTTCATGAAAGCCTAGTTGGTTTCCAATTTGTACATGTCCATGTATTTCTAGTTCCATCTCATAACTTGTAAATTGCTCACTAAACCCTAGTTCCATGTCATAACTTGTCAAACCTAGTGATAGCATGCAAATTGGTGTTCATGAAAGCCTAGTTGGTTTGCAATTTGTACATGTCCATGTGTTTCTAGTTCCATCTCATAAACTGTAAAGAGCTCACTAAACCCTAGTTCCATCTCATTATTTGTCAACCCATGCAAAGGGGTGTTCATGAAAACCTAGTTGGTTTCTCGTTTGTACATGTCCATGCATTTCTAGTTCCCTCTCTTAACTTTTAAATTGCTCACTAAACCCTAGTTCCATGTCATAACTTGTCATCCCTAGTGATAGCATGCAAAGTGGTGTTCATGAAACGCTAGTTGGTTTCCAATTTGTACATGTCCATGTTTTTTTAGTTCTGTCTCTTAACTTGTAAAGAGGTCACTAAACCCTAATTCCCTTTCTTAACTTGTAAAGAGGTCACTAAACCCTAGTGATAGCATGCAAATTGGTGTTCATGAAATCCTAGTTGGTTTCCAATTTCTTGTTCCCTCTCTTAACTTCTAAATTGCTCACTAAACCCTAGTTCCATCTCATTACTTGTCAACCCATGCAAAGTGGTGTTCGTGAAGCCCTAGTTGGTTTCCAATTTGTACATGTCCATGTGTTTCTAGTTCCCTCTATTAACTTGTAAATTGCTCACTAAACCCTATTTCCATGTCATAACTTGTCAACCCTAGTGATAGCACGCAAAGTGGTGTTCATGAAAGCCTAGTTAGTTTCCAATTTGTACATGTCCATGTGTTTCTAGTTCCCTCTCTTAACTTGTAAATTGCTTGCTAAACCCTAGTTCCATCTCATTATTTGTCAAGCCTAGTTGGTTTCCAATTTCTAGTTCCCTCTCTTAACTTGTAAATTTCTCACTAAACCCTAGTTCCATCTCATTATTTGTCAACCCATGCAAAGTGGTTTTCATGAAACCCTAGTTGGTTTTCAATTTATACATGTCCATGTGTTTCTGGTTTCATCTCTTAACTTGTAACGAGCTCACTAAACCCTAGTTCCCTCTCATAAGTTGTCAACCCTAGTGATAGAATGAAAATTGGTGTTCATGAAAGCCTAGTTGGTTTCTAATTTGTACATGTGCATGTGTTTCTAGTTCCCTCTCTTAACTTGCAAATTGCTCACTAAACCCTAGTTCCATCTCACATATTTTTCAAGTCTAGTGATCGCGTGCAAAGTGGTTTTCATGAAACCCTAGTTGGTTTCAAATTTGTACATGGCAATGTAATTAAATGTATATTAAACTAAAAACATCAAGAAATGTAAATTTAAACAACTCAGTAGCATGTTATTTTCGAATTCTATTTGTTGGTGTCTAAAGACACCGTTCTTGGTGCCTCCAATGTGTCATAGATGGTGTTTGTATCATAGGCACATGAAAGGCTAGACACTAGTAACATCATAAGAAAAAAAAGACAACCCAATGAAAATGTGCAAACATGTTTTATAGATAACTCACCCGAGGTTGTATGATCGTGCTTATAAGGTCCAGTATCTTCTGAATAATATTATTTTTGTGAATGGTATCAGTCGATCATAGGTTTATTACATCAGGAATAAACTAAGGCTAAACAATTGAAATTGTGCTTTAGAATTCACTTTAAAGGTTAAATAACACACCTAACAATGCACTCATACAAGTAGGCCATCTGGATCATCTCTGGTGGTGATGGTGTCCATTAATATTTTGTGCTCTATATGAGGTAGCAAGTATTGTACATGTGACCTATTTTTGTGACCAAGTGTGCACAACTTGATGTTTATACCAACTACTAGGTTGGTGAAGTGGTATAGAATAGCTCCTGGTCTATAATCGTGATATACATACCTAGACTTCTTTTTCTATTGTGCTGCAAGTACCAAGTACTCCCCTTTTATAACCATCGACCTAGTTGGGAATCCAATATTTTCATCATCTGTAATAGGTTTGAGAATGGTTTGTTTCCCTTCTAAGCAATGTGCCAACAAATAGTAAGAACCCCATTCATTATTTTTTGTGGCAACCACTACATATATCTGACCTACGAAAGGAAATAGGTCGAGTTAACAATACATTTTTTAAATAAGGTCTTTCATTTAATTTCTACATAAATTAAATTCTACATAGGTCGAGTAAATAATACATAAATACATTTTCTAATTTAGGTACTACTCATGTACCTGCTTGTATGAGATCTGATATGTGATCTTAGTCTATAGAAATATGTGTTTGATCATCTTCCAAATGGTCTATTTCATTAACCCCATTGAAATTGGTGCGAAGTGTCACTCGATCCCATGTATCAATGGTATCTATATACTCACAATCATCTCATTCATTGATGTTACAAGAACTGCAAAAGCAAGCCTTCAATCTTGTCCAAATTTGTAGAGTTGAGTTTTCTGAGCTTCTAAATGAATGAAACTATCGAGTTCCATGCACTATGTTCACCTGATGTGTTTGTGATCTGTCCACATTTGTCACCTCCCAAAATATTCTTCGCACTAGGTGTTTCCTTGTTGCTTGTTTTCCCATGATAGATGCACACCATTTTACTATAGATGCATCATCTCGAAGGTGAGCACCTATAAAATTCATCTCTTCCCTTTGAAAGAGAGTTTCAATTCATGCACTAGCACCATCATGCTCTCCTTTTCCATGACCAGTTTCAAAGTAGTTCCATACATGTGGCTCCTTGTCTTTTATGTGCAATGAACACAACCATTCAAATACACGTGCATTCTTGAACTATTCAACACAATCATCTGACCAGATGAAATGGCGATAAAATGGTATATCCATAGCTATCACATGATCATAGAATAATTTAAAGCAATTTTTCATGTAATGGATGTCATGGGTTCAGTTGTCACTTATGTAGAAGTGAATTTCTTTCGGTATCACACGTTTCTCTTCATTGCTATCTGGCCCATGTCGATACGTTATATGCACCATTATGCTCACCTGCTCCAAGTGATAGTATTGACTTTTTGATAGTATTGTTCTGAGGGGGGAGGTGTCACAACATATTCTGAATTACTCATCTTGCTATCGTGCCATATCGACACATTGAATGTACTATTGGATCTTTCCACGAAACTATGAAATAAAATCACATACTCACACGTGGTGTAAAAAAATAAACAGTGTTAATAAACCACTTAAAAAAATGTGTACATGAATACTAATATGTCAATATTCAACAATTTATTTGTGAAGTCACCAATTTAATCTTCCTGCTTTCTTTCCCATAATGTAGTTGATATGTCTCATACTGATAGTTCTACTTCTTGACAATTGCATTCTCGAATGCTTGATCTTCACTTTCATGGATCATTAGAGGAAATTTGGGGTCTAAAATGGGCCTCCTATGGAAAATAATAAATTAATAACTAAAATAATAAAATAATAGTTAAAATAATAAAATAATAGTTATTAATTTTGGAGCAAGAATGAAAAGAACTACTTTTTGTGTTCATATTTTAGACATATCTCCCTGTGTTTTTAATCAAATTCTGAGCGGGAGAGCTCGTTGAGTGCAGAATTTAATTCCACATCCAACGAGTACCCACAATGCACACTTTTTATGGACCCCACTACCCCAAAAAAAAGAAATACCTGAAAAAACATGATGATGATGTCATCATCACATTCTTTTAGGTATTTCATGTTTTGGGGGTAGCAGGGTTTGTCAAAAGTGTGCAGTGTGGGTACTCATTAGACGTGGAATTAAATTCCACATCCAACGAGCTCTCCCGCTTGAACTTTGAGTAAAAACATAGGGAGATATGTCAAAAATACGAACAAAAAAAGTAGTTTTCTTTTATGACAAATATGTCAATTCAACCATTATCGTTGACTCATTTTATTGAAATTCTATTGGTTCTTGAATTCCAACTCACAAAATTAATTATTGACACGTTTTCTTATAAGGCCCATTTTAGACCCCAGATTTCCTCTAATGGCAATCAGACCATAATGATTTCCCACCATAATTGTTGCAAGAACTGTCTAAACATTGTTTTAAGTAATGTGTCTTCCCATCTTGCCTCAGACACATTATGATATGGATGAAATCTATGGATGACATTGGCGGTACTATACTTGATCATTCCTACACATGGTTACGATGCAAAAAACGACGTATATGTGGAAATTTATGGTAATATAGGTCAAACACTATGTGGTATCTACAACAACAAGTGTTTTGGATGGTATTGATTCTAACATACCAAGGCTTGCATTTTTCAAAAGATCTTTTCCCAATCCTTAGCTCTACGTGGGAAACTTTAAACATATCGAACAATTGAGTTTGTGTCATGTCAAGATAATGTTTAACATGAGGCTCCTTGTTTCTAGAACCCCTACAATGTTTTAACACATCCTTCGTGTTTGAAGAAGTCCTAGTGTTATCATGCCAAAACATGCACACTAGGGCCTTCACTGCTTTGACTAACTTCATGTCTTTGCGGGGCAAACTACCGCTAAATGCCTATAATGTCTCCATTTGTCTCTCTACATAAAGGTTGTCTCTTGTTACTAAATATTTTTTAAGTGTCTTTAGATGTAAGGGCACAATTTGTGATGTGCATTTAAGTAAAGAATGTTGTCTTGTGGATCTACATACAATTGATTTAGCCAATACACGATGAGCCACATTACAGTCTTGTGAATGAGTTTTTTTACCAATCGATGTGAATGCAATAGCAAGAGATTTAACAATGTGATTACTTGATTCAATATTCTTCATTGTTCTTATGCCTAAATTTCTTCTAACAGTTGCCATATTTCTAGTTTTAAGCAAAGCTAAAAACACTTGGCATTTACCAGCTTCAGATTTTTTATCAAAATATTGTTTCATTATTTGAGAACAATGACGAAGCATAGTGCGTTTAGCCACCTTACCTTCCATGGAAGTCAATTTGCCCTCGTCCACTTGTATGCATTTAGGAATTCTCTTTCGTTTTGATTCAAAATTTCTTTCCGTTTGAAATGCTGGATTGACGTTTACATCCACTACAGGCTGGCAACTTCGATTAGGAGATTGAACCACCGACCATGGTTGTCGCTAAGTCACATTTGCATTGGGAGTAACACAATTATTGAACTATTCACAAGATTGTATGTTTACTAATGGATCAATAATATCAACTTCCATATAACCACCTTCCTTTAATGTTGCATTATCTTCCTCAACCTCTACGTCATGTATCTGTTAAGGGGGGATGGGAACTATTTGCTCATGTAATGAATGCCAATGATTTCTTGAATCTTCCCTCTTTTTTTCCTTTTTATTTTAAGATTCTTCCGGTGTAAGCACCTTCCTTGCTGACTTTCGACCTCTATTATGTACATTCCCCATCGAAATCCACCCAAACCTGTACAAAACTATGGAATTATGTAAGTAATGATTAAATTGCACATTGAATAGTTCTCTGTGTGCGGGTTCAGAGGAATTATGTATTTTTCTATAGTAAACTTGACCCACAGCATGCAACGCAACATTTTTTATATAACACATATTGCATATGTGATTTAACACACCTCTGATTTATCGCATATGCGATATTGATACAATGCTTTTTAATTAACGGGCATGTTTTTTACATGATCTCTAAAACGAATATGTGGTATATCGCATATGCAATTTAGTGCATATGGGATATATTGCATATGCGATTTAGTGCATATGGGAGTTAGTGCTCACTGACTATGCAACTTGACTGATCTATATGATTATCAAATATTAAAATATTAAATATCAAATGCATATCAAACTTGGACTAAAATATGTTAAACTTCTATAACGAATAGTATGACTATGATGACAATGATTACGAGGATGATCATGACTATGATGGTGATTTTAATGATGATGATGATGATGATGATGATGATGATAATGATGATGAGGATGATGAGGAGGAGGAGGAGGAAGAGGAGGAGGAGGAGGAAGAGGAGGAGGAGGATGATGACTATGATGATGATGATGAGGATGATGATGATGATGATGATGAGGATGAGGATGACAATGATGATGAGAATGAGTATGATGATGATGATGATGATGACAATGATGATGAGAAGGAGGAGGATGATGACTATGATTATGATAAGGAGGATGAGGGTGATGATGATGATGACGATGATGATGAGGAGGAGGAGGAGGATGACTATGATGATGATGATAATGATGAGGAAGAGGATGAGGATGATGATGATGATGATGACAATGATGATGATGATGAGGATGGGGGTGGTGATGATGATAACAAGGATGGTGATGGCGATGATGATGATGATGATGAACAATGATGGTGATGATGAGGAGGAGGAGGATGATGACTATGATGATGAGGAGGAGGATGCGAGTGATTATGATGATGATGAGGAGGATGAGGATGAGGATGAGGATGGTGATGGTGTTGATGATGATGGGGATTGTGATGATGACGATGATGACGATGAGGATGATGATGGTGATGATGATGATGATGATGACGATGACGATGATGATGCCAATGACTATGAACAATGAGGAGGAGGAGGAGGAGGAGGAGGATGAGGGTGATGATGATGGTGATGATGACAAGGATGAGGATGATGATGCTGCTGCTGATGATGATGATGATGGCGATGATGATTAACAATGATGGTGATGATGAAAAGGATTAGGATGATGACTATGATGATGATGATGAGGATGAGGGCGATGATGATGATGATGAACACAAAGATGATGATGAGGATGTGGGTGATGATGATGACAATGATGATGAACAATTATAATGATGAGGAGGAGGAGGGGGATGACTATGATGATGATGATGATGATGATGATGATGACAATGATGATGAGGATGAGGATGAGTGTGGTCATGATGATGATGATGACGACGACGATGATGAACAGTGATGGTGATGAGGATGAGGAGAAGGATGATGGCTATAATGATGATGATGAGGATGAGGGTGATGATGATGATGATGATGAGGATGAGGATGAGGATGATGATGGTGATGATGATGACGAGGATGATGAGGATGGTGATGATGATGATGATGATGATGATGAGGATCATGATGATGATGATGATGATGATGGCAACAATGATGATGATGATGAACAATGATGATGATGATGATGACGATGACGATGAGGGTGATGATCATGATAATGTTGATGATGATGAGGACGAGGATGAGGATGATGATGATGATGATGATGATGATGACGATGATGATGATGAATAATGATGGTGATGATGAGGAGGAGGAGGATGATGACTATGATGATGATGATGAGGATGAGGGTGATGAAGATGATGATGATGAGGATGAGGGTGGTGATGATGATGAGGATGATGATGAGGATGATGATGATGATGATGATGATGACAATGATGACGATGATGAATAATGATGGTGATGATGAGGAGGAGGAAGATTATGACTATGACGATGATGACGATGATGAGGGTGATGATGATGATGATGTTGATGATGATGACCATGATGATGATGAGGATGATGATGGTGATGATGAGGATGATGATGAGGATGATGATGATGACTATGATGATGAGGATGATGATGATGATGAGGAAGAGGAGGATGATGACTATGATGATGATGAGCAGGAGGAGGATGAATATGATGATGATGATGGGGATGAGGGTGATGATGATTATGATGATGACAATGATGATGATGATGAGGATGAGGGTGGTGATGATGATGAGGAGGAGGAGGATGACGATGATGATAACGATGATGACAATGATGATGATGATGAACAATGATGGTGAAAATAATATATTACCAAGATTTATGAGAAACTCTCCTATCCTATACACAGAAATAGAAAGAGGTGTTAATCCTTAAAGATAAAACCCAAAATCCATGGTCATGTAGCAAAAGAAACAAAGCATCATATAAAGGGATAGTGAAGAGATATAACCTCGAGTTATAAGCGAACCATCTTTTCTTTCTTTAAAAGCAAAATTCCCCATGAAGAATATAAGCCTTTCTTTGCACTATGTACTTAAAAAGTGAAAGTACTTTGGTGTACAAATCTAAATTCCACACTATATGAACACAATGGAATCTTAACAAAACAAAGGAAGGATTTGGAATAAGTAGTACTGCTAAGTGGCCTCCAAAGACAAGAATACACTCATATATGCTCTGTAACCGTTATGCAGTAGCAACATAAACTTTTGACTTTACGAGGAAACAATGGGAAGGTGCTCGAAGCTACCTTTTCAAGTATGATATGATTTAACTAAAAGAACATGTATGAACAAAAATTGAAATGGAGATAGAAAAGAGGGTTACACGGAGGATTTTTATTTCACCTTTTGGTTTTTAAACTATTATTAATTTTTTTAATTTTTGAAAAATTTGTTTAAAAAAAATAAAGTTTTTATTAAAAAATTAATCTCTAGCTATGAAAAAGGTATATACATGCTTTTTTTTCATCTTATAATTTGAAAATAAAGATCAACTAAGATGGAAAGGAAAACCAAATAACTTGCAAACCATTCAAAAGTGACACTATAACAAAGTGATAAATAATAGAGATAATCAATTATATTGGTCAATTTTCTTTCCAAACAAAATTGCATAGAAAAGATATCCATAATTTTTACAAGGTTTTAAAAAAAAGTATTTGCTCATTATAGATGGGTGTTATGATGTGTAAAGCTTTTTGGCAATAAGAGGAAGTGAATATAGTACATAAAGGAGCTTAATCGAGTTCTTGGTAAGTCTTTAATCTAACTTTAGAAAGCTAGATTGAGGGCTTAGCAAAACACTCAATTAAACAATTTTGAAGCTCTCTATGGATAATTTAATTAACCTTTGATCAAGTTTCATAACTTGATCGGGGGTTAATTTACGGAGTAGAAGACTAGTAACACTTTTGGGAAGGAGAGGGTATAAATATGGCGAAAACCGAACTAACAATTGGATTGAGCTATGAAGCTCAATGGAGTTTACTCTTATAAAAATGAAGAAACAACAACAAGCCACTCATTTCATAGGAATTTTTGCACAAAAGATGGAAGGAATGTTGCTAAGCTCGATGCAAAGACCAACCTGCTAGCCCACATGTAGACAATTCACAAACTTTAAAAGTCAAGTCTATGCATTCATTGAAATTATTTTTTTGTAATTTTATGAACAAATAGTATAATTAATTGGAAACCCCTATGCAATAATTTTTTTAAGTTTAATAATTTTAATGAAAATTTTGTAAAACTTGTTCTTTTTTATATATGTTTTCATAATTTACAATTTTTTTTTTATAAATTAGAATTAGTTTATTTAAATGAAAATTTAGATTTAGATTTATTAGAATTAATTTATTTTAATGCAAATTTTGTAAAATTAGTTATTTTCCTTAATTATATTTTTTTAATTTAAATTTAGTTTATTTGAATAACAATAAAATTAATAATATAAAAATGTGAATATGACCTTACATATGATAAATTATTATTAAAATTAAATTAATAATGTAATAAAAAATAATTATATAAGATGTATTTTAAACATTAATATATCATAATTTATGTAATTTTGAAATTATTAATTCTATTATTATATTTCATTAATATAATATTATTTACATAAAATTTATACATTTATTGTGTATTTATTATGATTTTTTAAGTAATGATTTATTTATGGTGTTGCTTCATTTTATTGTTGATATGTATTTATAATGTCCAATGCCACTCTACTTTAATTGCCTATTAATTATGATTAACTTTTTGTTGTAAGTTTGGATTTAGAGTAATGGTTTTGATACAATCGGAACTATAATGATTAAAAATAATTATTAGTATTGCTGATAGAAGTTTTTTTTAGGAGTTCCAAGCTTTACTAGAAAAATGCCAAACTAGATATACTTTATTTTGTTTATTGTACAACCACTCGAAACTTTAGTTCAAAGTAAATTATCGATATTGAGAGTAGAGGGATTGTATGAACAAAAATTTGAAATAAAGAAGGAAAATAGGGTTGATGAGTTTTATTTTCTTTAATCTTTAAATTATAATTATTTTTTAAAGTTTATTTAAAAATTGTTTTAAAAAAATAAACTTTTTTATTAAAAAATTTAATCTCTAACAATTAAAAGGTATATACATGTTTTTTTTCATCTTATAATTTGAAAACACATATCAACAAGGTACCTAATGGTTATTGGGCCTAATGGTTAAGAGCATGTGTTCCCTCCTAGGAGGTCACACGTTTGAATCCAAAAGGCGGTAGGGAATGGGCAAGTGAATATGGGTGATAGTTTTTGGCAAGCAAAGGGTGCAAATATGGTAAAAAAATAGCTAATAGCTGGATTGAGCTAACCACCCCCTATTGCTACCATGGTCAGCCCACCCATTGATTGATTTTTCTTTTAATTTTATGAAAATTTTGTAAAATTGATTGAAAACCCATAAATTCTATGCAACCATTGATTTTTTATTTTTATTTATTTTTAGTAATTCTAATGAAATTTTTGTAAAATTTGTTACATATATATATATATATATATATATATATATATGGGTGCTCGAATCAAGTTGATTCCACTTTTTTTTGCCACTTAAGAAATCGGAAATGCACTTCCGAAGTGTAAATCGAAAAAGCATATGCGTTATTGATGGTACGTTCGGAACAACCTGAGCGCAAACACAAGGCTAAGGTTAGTAAGGAAGTATCGCATATGCGATATATATCACAAGTGCGATATATTGCATATGCAATACGGAAACCAAAAAGAAAACAAAACAGAGGCCGTGGGTCTAATTTCTCATTTGCGTAGGGACATTTCGGGAGAGCAATAAAATGCACACGCGATAAACCACATAGGTGATAAATCGCACGGGCGATTTGCATTTCACCATTTGGAGGTCGATTTGGACATGGTTTGGCTCCAATGGCAGGTAACTACTCATATCCCTTACAAATTATTTTCAATGCTTTATTGTTTTTCTTAATTTCATAGTTTTTACAATTGTTTAAAACAAATTTAATAAAAAAAATTGAATTAAATCAAAGAATTATAAATTAAAACAATTTGTATTTTTTTGTTTACATCTTAACAAATGACATAAATGAGCAAGATAATGTGGAAAATGAACCATCAATGGAGTGATAGAGGAGGAATTGATTATTGAGCAGCCAGAGGGGTTTGATGTGGAGAACAAGAATATGCATGTATGCAGACTACATCGAGCTATCTATGGCCTCAAGTAGGCACCTCGAGCATGGTACTCGAGGATTGACAGCTATCTACAGGAGATGGGATTTCAGCATAGTGAGGATGAACACAACCTATACTTCTTGACAGGTGAGGTGCCTCTCATACTAGTTTTATATGTGGATGATCTCTTTTTGACAGGAGATGAGAGGTTGATTGGAGACTGCAAGTCCAACCTTGTACTAGAGTTTGAGATGAAAGAACTTGGGTTGATGCATTACTTTCTGGGCTTGGAGGTTTGGTAGAGAGATGGATGCTTATTCATCGGATAGGGAAAGTATGTAGTAGAGATCCTAAAGAGAGTCAAGATGGAGGACTGCAAGCCTATGGACATACCTCTAGTTTCCAACTAGAGGAATATTGATGCATCGGGATCAGATAGATTTGATCTCACCTTGTATCATCAGCTTATCAGATCGCTTATGTATATGGTCAACGCTTGACCAGACATTAGCTTTGTAGTCAACTCTTTGAGTCAGTTCATGGTGGACCCTCGAAGTGTGCATTGGATGGCTGCGAAGCACATACTTCACTACATCAGAGGTATAGCAGAGTTTGGATTGGTTTATGAGCGTAGGGGAAGTGTACAGTTAGCAGGTTTCACAAATGCTAACTGGGAAGGATCTGTAGGGGACCATAAGAGTACTTCAGGCTGCTATTTCAACATTGGATCAAGGGTTGTCTCTTGGTTTACAAGGAAGTAGAAGTTAGTTGTATTGAGCTCAGTAGAGGCTGAGTACATGACAGCCAGCATGGCTACTCTTGAGGGTTTGTGGCTAAGGAAGTTACTTGTAGGGTTGTTCGAGTGTGAGCTAGAGGATACAGTAGTTCACTTTGATAATCAAAGTGGCATTAGGCTATATGAGAATCCAATGTTCCATGACTGAAGAAAACACATAGACATTAGATACCACTTCTTGAGATATTGTGTTCAGAGAGGAACCATTTGGTTGGAGTACATACAGACAAACGAGTAGGTGGTGGACATTGTCACCAAGGCACTTTGAAGACAAAGTTTTGTGAATTTTAGGGATAGGTTGGTGTTGCTACCAAATCCCTTCCTCATTGAGAGGGAGTGTTAAACTAGTAGCAAGAAGGAAGGTCTTCCTGCATGCATGTGTTCTTGCATGCAGAAGACTTAAATTAGGAAACCAATTGTATTTAATTTACTTTTCCTAAGTTTACTTTGGAAAATAAACTAAAGTGATCTAAATTAAATTTAGTGAGCCAGTAGTTAAAGTGAAAGTGAAATTAGGGTTTTTGCCGTACCACTACTTAAAGTGTAAGTGAAATTAGGGTTTTTGCTTTACCACTAGTTAAAGTGAAAGTGAAATTAGGGTTTTCACTTTACCTAAAGTTATAAAAGAGAGATAAATTGGTGTAGAGAACACACACACGTGTATTCCAATAGAGACATGATACAAAAAAGGAGAGAAAGTCACACATAGGTTTTAGCTGAGAAGACGGAGGAGTGAGCAACAGGATCATCGAGCTTCATACAGTTGGTTCATACACTCACATAGGAGGGTGTTGGGGTTTAGCTGGGTTTTTCCCAGTGATTTTGCTGGCCACTACATTCTCTAGGTTTGGATGAATTTGCAGTGATTGTAAAAGTTCCATATTTTCTTATAATAAAATCTATATATGACTGTTGCACTGGTTTTCCCATATTGGGGTTTTCAGGAGGATTCTATACCCAAAATAAATATTTTCAATATTGTGATGTGATCTTGTGATTTATCTCTCAGTTTTATACTACGCTACATACTGCAAAACATATTCTTGTGTGGTTATCAGTTGATATTTTGCATGCATTGTTTAGCCCTAGTTGAATATTAAAGGAAAATTTACAAATTCAAATTTCCTTTGTCAGTTATTGTCACTCTTTTCATTCATTAAAGCTTAATGTAATACACCATTCTCTTTATTTCATGTTATTGAATTCTCTATTTTGTGTGATGATTAATGTTTAACACATTTGTTGCATGAATTTGTAGATTATTGATATCTTTCACAATATTTCTATCTTGTTTAGTATATATATATATATATGCTCAAATTCTGCATGTTATTAGACTTGCAAGGGTGCTAAATAGTTGGCATACTAGCTTTTATAGGGATCCATTCTTATCAAGGTTGAAGGAATCTGAGAAGATTCACAACATATGCTCTAGAAAGAAATATTCACATCCCTTGAGAGGATGAAAGAGGTCGTAGAATCTTCACAACATATGGTCTACAAGGACATGCACATCAATGATCCACCCCTATGCCGAAGGAGACCCGTTCATAGGCTTAAAAGAAGTGGTGATAAAACATTTTATACTATCCATTGGAGAAATTGTCCCAAATCAAGTTCTTGTTGAAGAATACCTATAGAATGCCTCATAGTCTATATCTAGAACTTCTTCTTCTACAATTAATCAAGTCTCACACAAAATTTTCAAGGGGTTTCCTCAATTCAAAGCAAGGACTGGTCAAGAACCACAAATCAAGAAATTAAAAATGTTCGGATCTCATGAATGGGCTGCCATGCACTTCAATAGGAGTTCACAAAACTTTGTAGGGATTTTTTGCAAATCCATCAACTATGTGAAGACATTTTTTTCCAATTTGTGTGAAATTTTTGTCATGAATATGTTGTTCAGTTTACATTTATTTGATAATTCCACTACATACTTCTTTATAGATAGTTCTCATTTTGGATTGTAGATCTATGGTTCATGAAATTTAACATGGTATCAGAGCCTATCTTTAGGCCAACAAAAAACCTCGAAGACTTCTATGCTTGCACCAGAAGCAGTTGAGTTTCCACATAATTCTTGTAATCATAACATTGCTCGGTCTCGATTATGTCTAGAGAACTCTATCCAGGTGTGACAGACTCTGAAAAAGTGCACATGTCTAGGTGGAAAGGTTTGAGTTGAAAATGGTTGTGAATTGAAGTTTCTTTTGTGGTGACTTTTGCAGGTACCTATGTAGCTCTTGAATATTTGTTGATCAACATAAAATGAAATGTAGAATCGAACTCCTTTATCACCTATAATCCTTACACCCTTCAATTACACTGATTAGAAGGTAGATATGCAAATAACCTTGCATAAGAAAGCCATGTTTAGGATGACAATGTGAAGAGAATTTGAGCCCTAACAATACATTGAGAAATCCAAGTTTTTGAATCAGCTAGATGAAGCCTTTGGATTCATATGCATCCAAATCTCCAGGGATATTCTGTTTCACCTTGAGTGACTTAGAACTCGAAAGGAATTATGGGAGAAGCTCGAATGTTTGTTTGTAAAACAAGATGAGCATAGAACATATTCTCGAGAATGAAATCATTGAACTCCATCCCAACAACTTTGACACATTTCAACGGTTCTTTTCAAATTACAAAGCACTAGACTAAAAATGCAAACAACGTAGTTTAGAAATGAAGCATGAGCAGCATGTGGTGTAAATTCTGAGCAAGTTTGGCCCATAATTATTAGTTTTTGTATCCACATTCCACTTCGAAATATTATCCATCCCAAATTGGAAAATTCCTTCTCTAGATGCATTTGTAGAGTCATTGATCTAAGAGAAATACAAATTGATTCAGATGGGATTACTCAGTTCCTCAAAGAATCAATACCTCTTAACTGGAGACTCTAAGAAAGCGTAAGCTAAAGGGAAGTAGAATAAAAAAATTTATTCGAACTCAAAGGGGAAGCATAATCCTTCCATTGGTGCCTCAGTTTCCAAGAAGAATAAGAAAAAGAAACTTGACAAATCTAAGTGTTCCTATTGTATGAGAGGCTTTCATATAGAGAGCCGATTCCTGCAGAGAACCATTGATCAACTGTCAAATCTCCCTGAACAGAAAAATATTTCCCTTCCACAAAGCACACAGAAGTTTGAATATGGAAAACAAACAGAAGAACATGAGAGCTACCATGCCTTCAAAAGAAACTTCTATCCCCCAAAGGATTATTTGATTGATTCAGGAGCATTCAATCATATGGCTTCTTCCAAAGAATCCTTCACCTCTCTAGATCTCTCAAAAGGACCTAACATTCATATTGGGGATGATTCTAAGATCCTAGTTGTTGAGAGAGGTTCCATTAAACTTGATCATGGACAATTTGAGAATGTGCTCTATCTTCCCTCTCTTGCAGCAAACTTGTTACCTGTATATGAGATGACAAATACTGGCTCACCAAAGCAAGCAGTATTTGGTCCTGACTCAGTAGAGATCTAAGATATCTAAACTAGGAATATTATAGTGAAAGTTGTTGCAATCCATGCCTCCAAAGAATATGCATTCTCACACTTCATGCCATACTCAGATCTAGTACAATCTCAGCTTTCATTCGAAGCACATAAAGGTTTAAAATATGATTTATTTCCATTTGCAGATACAAATTTATTGTCTCATGTTTAAGATTAAGAATATGAGGAAGAAGATCAGCATGATCTTGATTTAGACTACACCTCAAGAGGATATAGATCTAGATCCAACATCTATTCCAACTCAAAAGCCTAAATGGGCCCAGAATATCATTAAAGCAGTTGACTATGTTGTTGGAAATCCAAATGATAGAAGAAGAACGAGGTCATAGTATCAGAATGCATATGTTGCACTCTACCATAAAGATCCACTTCTCCCTGAGAGATGTTTCATGATGATGGGATCAGATCCTCAAACATTCAAATAGGCTTGCCATGATCCAAGATGGCAAGCAACTATGGATGAGGAATTTGATTCGGTACAAGACAACAAAACTTGGGGGCTTTGCACCTTGCCTTCTGGGAGGAAATTAGTCCATTACAAATGGGTCTACAAGACCAAGATAACATTTGATGGAACCACAACTAAGTATAAGGCTCGGTTGATGGAAAAAGGATACTCACAAGTCCATGGATTGGACTACAATGAGACATTCACTCAAGTATAAAGAGTGGACTCCATTAGACTAGTCTTGGTAGTTGCAACTTCAAAAAGTTGGGAGGTACATCACATTGATGTGAAGAGTGCCTTCCTCCATGGTGATATGAAAGAGGAGATCTACATGAGACAACCCAAGGACTACATTAAAGATTTATCCTTAGTATGCAAACTGAGAAAATCTCTCTATGGGCTCAAACAAGGCCTAAGGGAACAATATTCCAAGATGGATTCTTTCCTCATGTCATGAAAATTTGAAAGATGCAGATCAGACTGCAATGTTTGCATGCAAAAGAAATATGGATCATTATTGATGGTTGTCCTATATGTGGATGACTTGGTAATTACTAGCAGCTTTGCTGCTGGATTGAGAAGCATCAAGTCAGCGTTAAATGAAGTATTCACTATGACTGATCTAGGAATGTTAATATAGTTCATTGGTATCAAAGTAAGTCAAAATACTTTGAGAATCATGATCTTATAGTCTAGATACTCATCGTATTTTCTTAAAATATTTCACATGGAAGAATGTAAAGCGACCCCTTTTCCCTTCCTATTTGGCATCAGGATAGAAGAAGGTGGTTCTAAACCATTGGTTGAAAATACCCTTTTCAGAAAACTCATTGGGATCCTTCTAGATATATCCTATGCTTTGAGTGTTGTTGCCAGATAGATGCAGGACCCACATGAGCTTCAGTGGAAGAAAACAAAGCGCATCTTGCACTATGCGCAAGGTACAAGAGACTATGGTATCCATTATACAGTTGATGCACAGTTAGATCTCATTGGATTCATAGATTTAGAGTGGGATGGAGATGGTAATGATAGAAAATCCACTTCAAGCTTTGTGTTTATGCTGGGATCTGGGCCAATTTGCTGGTCCAGTAAGAGACAAACAACACTTGCACTCTCTTTAGCAGAAACAAAGTATAGGGGGGCTGTGAATGCAACTCTTCAGGCAGTTTCACTGCATGGAATATTGACAAAGTTTTGGATTCACAATTCACCTTCAGTAGACATCTATTGTGACAACCAAAGTACCTTAAAGATATCCATCGATCTAGTCCAAAAGCAGTGAGCAAAACATAATGAGGTTCACATGCATTACATTCGGGAAGTAGTGCATGAAAAGACTATCACACTCCATTACTACCCTACGAAGGAGCGGATTGCAAATATTTTCACCAAGTCCTTCACAGTAAAGAGATTTGTTTACCTCAAATCTCTTCTCGTTGTAAAGGCTTGATTCATTGTTTCCTGATTACCTGCTTATTTTTTAGAGGGGGGGGGGGTGTTTCCCATGAGGTTTTCCCCATTTTACTTATTTTATTGAGTAGTATTTTAATTCATTTACATTTTATGGGTAACTTTTGGCCTAGTTTCTAGGGTCCAATTTGTTCAAAGTTAGGATTAAGTGGGGGGGGAGGGTGTTAGGATTAATTAATCCCCCTTTATCCAACACAGTTTGTTTGGTCATTTCCCTAACTTAGGAGGTTATTATCACTGTACTAGAGTATGGGGGACACACCTATGGGTCATTTTCCACTTACTACATCTGCATGCATGGGCTTATGCACCTTTGGGACCAATCCCTACATTATAGAAGCCCGCTTTGAGTGCCACCATTGGCCTCCTTCAATAGACCTAGGTAGGTAATTAGTTATGCTGAGTTATGTTCCAATTACTATAAGTTAGATCACAATGAGTTAGCCCAATGCCAATTTTGCATGGATGCATGAAGAGTGGTGCCTTTTTTCCACCTACCTCATTTGTTAACTGATTGTATATTGATTTAGACATCCAGAGTTAAACTAGTGAGCTCCCACTGCGATTTTTCCACATTGACTTAGCAAAATAGTCAGTTAGAATTGGTTATTATCAAATTCTATTATTGTACTACCATTGTATTACTCATTAATCAATGAAGATTCATGTTATGATAATGTGAGCAATACTTATCTGATTTGTGTGAAATTTCTGTCATGAAGCCATTGTTTAATTTACATTGATTTGATAGTTCCACTGCATACTTATTTTCAGATAGCTCTCATTTTGGCTTGTAGATCTGTGGTTCATGAAATTTATCAATTAACACAAAGTGGATCTCAGTAAACCATTATTTAATGAAAGTTGAGGGGATTCGTCCTCAAATTTGTCCCTCTCAATAAATAACATATGTATGATGACAACGAATGCAAGATGAGGATATATAATTTATGCAAAAGGCCAAACAATACATTTTAAAGGATCTAATGAGCAAGTATATAGGTAGTATTTTAGAGAATTGAAGGAGGGAAACATGGTTAAAGGAAGGCTAGAAGAACTTGTTATCATGCAAAATGACCTTTTTGTGCATGATGTTAGATATTTTCCATAGAGATTATATGAATTCAACTTGGCTTATGTCATTACAAAGATATCATGAAATATGAAATGAAAAAACTACTATTATATTGGTTAATGCATATATAGGCTTGCACTATGAAATGTCCATTCTCGAGTTCATGTCTTGGTCAATGTTTTAATTAATGTTGATTCAATGGATACAATGTATTGTTGTGATTCCTTTGCCAAATCAGAAACTATCATTTCAATGTGTGCACATTGGTGATAAACTTGTTTATTGTTGGGTTTACCTATAATTTAATTGGTGTTCTTTAATAGTAAGGTAGTTTTATTTCAAGTTTCCATTCTACATCCACCTAATAACATGTGAGTTAATGTTTATCCATCCTTGTTTTGCACCATTAATTGGTTAGTAATTTTCAATTCTCCATGCATTACTGAAGCATTGAAAAAAATCAACAACATCTATGATTGTCAACACAACACAATGTTGGAAAAAAATAATGATAATGTTAACATTACCGATTGATACATTTGAAACAAGAAAAAAAAATCTAAAAAAAATAAAAAATCGGACACCATTTAATTATTGTTGGTTGATTAAATTTAAATAAAGAAATTATAATTTATTTAACAAAAATCCAACTAACCTCTTGAGTTAGATGCCATTATTGAAGTCTAAAGTTGGTGGAGGAAGTTGGGTGGTTGGTTATTGGAACACTCAATTGAGAGTTATGGCTTGCAATTGGTCAAATGACTGAAAAATCTATTCACAATAGTTTTCAATATTTATAATAAAAAAACTAGTCCTCCGTCGAGATTTATAGTTTTATCAAGGCCTTAACTCTAGTTTTATCTCTATATCCCAATCAATGGTTTTCTTAACCTAACACATAACCTCAGTTAAGGGTTTCGTGCATCAATAAAAAACCATTAGTCAAGGGATTATTTAAATTCTTTCAAGCAAGCTCTCAATATATTGATCAAACACTTAAAAATACCTCGATCCAAGTTCGTAAAAAACATTTTCACACCCCACCTTGCAAAAAGTGCTACCCAACTTCATGGATTAACCCTTAGGTGACATCTCCTTTTCACACTCAAATTCCATTGAGCATTCTTCCTACAACCTCTTCCATGATCTAACACCATCACAATTGGAAATGCAATATTATGTTCATATTGAATGATTTTGTCTCCCCCATCCTTCTGAAGCTTCTCCTTTTTAGACCCATCATCTTTGATTTCCTTCCCTTGGTGGAAGGAATTGGTCATCACTCTCTTCATATACATTGAGTATTTACCATACAAGTTTACAAAACTATATATTTTGATACCAATTAATTATTTATATTCTTATTGTTTCCTTCTCGGCACTAGCCACTCTCCTCATATGCATTGAATATTTATCATGCAAGTTTAACAAATGACATGCTTTAATGTTGGCATGCTCCATAAGTTTTGAAGCTATGCCTCTAAACATTTCATCACAACAAAACTTAATTGGAGATTGTTGTGTAATCTAAATGAGTTCAATAGATATACACTAACATACAACCATTTTAAAGCTTTATAGAAAAAATAGATTATTGGAAAGATAACCACAAACTAGGATGAGAATGATGACGGTGATGATGAGGATGATGATGATGAGGATGGTGATTATGATGATGATGATGACGACGATGATGATGATGATGACGATGAACAATGATGACAATGATGATGATGAGGCTGAGGATGATGATGATGATGATGAGGATTAGGATGATGATGATGATGATGATGATGATGATGATGATGACGATGATGATGACAAACAATGATGGTGATGATAATGAGGAGGAGGATGATGACTATGATGATGAGGATGAGGATGAGGGTGATGATGACGACGATGATGATGAGGATGAGGATGAGGGTGATGATGATGATGATGAACACAAAGATGATAATGATGGGGATGAGGGTGATGATGATGACGATGATGATGAACAACGATGATGAGGAGGAGGAGGAGAAGGATGATGAATATGATGATGATGATGAGGATGATGATGATACCAATTAATTATTTATATTCTTGTTGTTTCCTTCTTGGCACTAGCCACTCTCCTCATATGCATTGAATATTTATCATGCAAGTTTAACAAATGACATGCTTTAATGTTGGCATGCTCCATAAGTTTTGAAGCTATGCCTCTAAACATTTCATCACAACAAAACTTAATTGCAGATTGTTGTGTGATCTAAATGAGTTCAATAGATATACACTAACATAAAACCATTTTAAAGCTTTATAGAAAAAATAGTTTATTGGAAAGATAACCACAAACTAAAAAAGAAAAAATGAAAATTCATACAATATTCTCAAAACATTAAATCATTCATGACATGGTTCATATAAAAATAGTTTTTCTTTATTATTTTAATAGAAATTAATATTAAAAATATAATTTGATAAAATAAAATGTTGCAATATCCATTTTAATTCTAATTCATGTAAATCATGTGTCTATAAACTTCAATCAAGTTGTTTTCTTTACCTTAAAACAACTTATATTTTGTAAAATTTAATTGTAGCTTGTATATTTTATTTAATTGTAATTTTTTCATAATTTTATATTTTAATTAAAAATTTGATATATTTGAAGGCAAAATGTCAAAATTGTAAGTTTTATTTATTTTTTATATTTTTATATTTTAATTATAAATTTGATATATTTTATCTGAAAAAATTATTTATATTTAAACACAAAATGATTATCCATTAATTTATAAACCGAAATGAACCGAAATGCTTATGAAACAAGGAATGAACCGAAATGCTTAAAAAAAGAAAGAACAATTAAATAACGGGTATTGATTTTTATCATGTTGCCTCACAGTGAATGATTTTTATCATGTTGTCTCACAGCGAATGATATTTCAAAACTGAAAATAGATCTTTAAATTAATCTGAAAAAAGCTTTTTTTTTTT